>JAPSGF010000038.1:4918594-5100821 GCA_035772895.1 Perdix hodgsoniae | reverse complement strand
AGAGAAGAGGGAGAGAAGAGGGAGAGAAGAGGGAGAGAAGAGGGAGAAGGGAAATGACTGGAATTACAGAGGAAATTTGTGAAGACGCAGGCATAAAGTGAATTGGGGAAAAAGACGGAAGTGTTTCAGAGAGAAAACAGCTAAGAATGGAGGCAGTGTACAGTCAAAAGAGCAGAAAAGGAGGATCAGCTTCTTATGGCAAGAAGATAAGTGGCCCATATCCTCATGAAGCCACTCTGTAATCATCAAATGCCTTGGAGCTCAGGGAGGTTCCTGGTGACTGGAAAAAGTCAAGTGTCCCACTTACCTTCCAGAAGGACAAGAAGGGGGATCTAGGGACAGATAGATTAGTTTTCTGTTCTGAGGAGGTTATGAAGCAGACCCCAGTACATGATGGATACAGCCATTACCTTCAGGTGATTAGCTGGCTTACCGGTGTCTGACCATATCTAACCAATATGACTTTTCCGTGACGAGGTGGCTCATGAGCATGGGGTCGATGTTGTTTCCTTGATTATGCTACAAGTGATGTCTGCTCCTGTCTGGTTAGAGGATACAGAGAAGCCAGAGCTAAATAAAAGGGTTCCTTCCAAATCACTTATCTCAGCAGTGAGATGTCATTGGAGCCTTTCATAATGCATGTTAGTAAATATATGTCCCTAAATATGTTGTAAGCAACCTAGTGCAATTCTTGCTGAAATGAGAAGAGTTCTGGATAACTAGAGAGTAAAAGATCTGTAAACTATTGGGCTTCTACACATGGTTAATAAATCATGTTTTATAGGGTGATTTTTACTGTATATTTGAACAGTGCCATACATTTATAATATAATGGTTCTCTGAAAGGTTAAATGTGCACTACTGAACAAAATGTATTACAAACCTGCTACTGCTGGAAGGGCAAGTGCTCTTTTCCCTGAAACCAAAAACAAGCTAAGGTCTTGAAAAATGACAGGCAGGAGCTGAGCTCTCACAGCAAGATGTACATGCTCTGTTCCTTACAGAAGAAATAAATTTGAAGGAAAACAGAATTACTGCTCCTGATGCAGCCAGCTGGGCTGGGCTGTTCTCATAACATGGAATTGCTGGCATTTCTGTCTGAGTATGCCTGAGATGAGGTCTTTAATTAAATGAGAAGATGGAAGACTCAGTTGCCACTATTTAGGCAGGCCTCATTTCTGCGTGTCCGTAAATTATGGTTCCATTACGACAAAAAAAGCCCACAATTAAATAAGTCCTCAAACGCATTCTTCACCATTCTGCTACCAGTAATGAAGTCAAAGCTGATGTTGTAAAGCAATTTAAGAGTGCTTTAAAATCTAAAATGCAGAGGTATGTTAAAACCCACCACTCTTTGTACGTCAATGCATTTCTCACAGAAGTCACAGCACTGAGGCTGTGACTACCTTATACTCACAGAGGGCTTGCAACTAAACTATTTATAGGAAGTTTTTCTTAAAAAGAGACCCCCCATCTTTTTTTGAAAAGGGACTCTCTAAAAGCATCTAAATCCAAGGGGCTATCAAGTAAGTTTATGGGTGGTTGTTCACTGATGACATTTTCACAGTGACTGAAATCATTAACCTGTCACAGGGAATCACTTATCAAAGAAAAGACTGTAAGGGAGGAGTGATTTTTCATTATTTTTCCCCTGGAGAATCACAGAGCACTTGTCCCAGCTGTATGTTTGATGGACTGAAAAAGCTGCACCTCAAAAAACAGAGAAGGAAGAAGAAAGTGGATGTTCCTGAATTGATGGGGATGGTTTCTTAATTCCCACACATGGGAGGATGGTTCCCATGTCTGCATGTTCGGATGTGATCCTTTCCAAAAGAATATGTACCAAGAGGTTTCTATCACTCTTCCCAGCAGAACACCTGGATATTTCAACAAAAGACCAAATCTGCTGTTCCAGTACAGCTAGTTACACCCTTGGGTCACTTGGGAAGCAAAGGTAATGGAAACGCACCAGCCCAATGGTTGGAAAACACTCTTTCTCAAAAGTTCTTATTTGGATAAGAAATAGACACACTGTGCTTTTCTTTGGTCCCCTGGGTGTTACTGCTACACATTCTAACATGGCAGCCTATAATTTTTGAGCTAGCCCTAATGGATGACGTGCTTGGACATAAACTAACCCCAAAGTTTTGGACAGCATTCAAGCATTTTTTACCATGTTATCCAGTGAACACCAATACACTGCAAAATCATTTTTACTTCTCTTTCTGCAGGCATTTCCAAGGGATGCAACGTTTTGTAGCCATAAGCAGACCCTGCAGAACACCAACGTTTGAGTGGCCATTTTTGTTGCGGCTGCATTGCCTACTTACCAAGGTCAAAAAAGCCAATATATTTGCTACTGCTGCTTGTGACTCAGACCCATACTCAGACCAATAAGTATTGCAAGGGTGAAAATTGTGGAGATCCCAACCAGTTGTGTAGTCTGGGGGAAATATTTCTCCTTAAAGTATGGGATTCCTTCTGATCTATTGAGACAGAGCTGTTGTTGGAGAAACTGCACTTGGGAAGGAAGAGGTGGAGACCACTAAATGCTAGATTAAAACAACCTTAAAAAACATTCCTGAGGATGTTACCTCATTTTCAATGAGGAACTGAACTCGATATACAGAGGATTTGAAGAAGTCTTGTAAGAAACACATTCCCACACACTGGACATTTCTAAGCATCTCAGAAGACAAGTTATGAAACATCTATCTGCCATAGATGAAAAACGTAGAAGAAGCCGTGTATAAAAATGAAGATGTCTCCTGAGGGTAAAAGAGATGGTTAAAGATGGCTTCTCTCAATGTAGGTCTAAAGAGTGTACTAAATCTAAACCAGACCTGTTCCAAATAATTCCCATACACAGCAGAAGAGAGAGAGAAAAACTATGTGTAGAGGTCCCAGTAATAAAAAAGATAGCAAAATGTAACTTTAGCTCAGTATTATTTCACTGGCTGTTTTTTAGAAAGTATCTTTTATTACACATGCTTTTTACGAGGGTCCTTTATTTTTTTAGGGGCTTTGACAAAAGAATGTTTCCTTCTAAGATGCTGAAAGCTGTTTTTGAAATAGCTGCTACTAAATTCTCTAAGACGGAGCAGAATATGGCTTTCTTCTGTTAGAGGGGATGAGCAGTTTTAAGAGGGTCATATTTCTTTAAATGTGCCTGGATAAGTTGTTTTTTTCTTCCAGCAGGAGTAAATTTAAAAACTGTTTGTTGCTGTATCATCTCATTTTATACTCAGAAATTGCTTTTTAGAAAATATAAAGCAGTTGGCTATATAGAAGGAAAGTCAACCCTTAATCTAAAACTCTGGGGTGTAAAAGCATTCAACTCCAATACTGCATATTTGCAAGGTTGGCAGTTAGCATCCTCAAAAGCTTCTAGAAGGAACAGAATGACGCAGGTTATATTCCCCTGAACAGTGACTCTTCTGGTACAGGCTGCTGCGTGTTTCCAAGAGAACCAGCAGTGTTATCATGAATGCACTGCATAATGAGATCTCAAAATCTGAGGAAAACAGCTAGTGAAAAAGCTCATCAGCATCTCCCACACTAGCTGGGTTGGAAGCTTTATCCTTTGGCCTGAGCTTCCTCTCAGATGGGAAGCGAGACAACTGTTTGTCACTCAGCAGGCTCCATCCCTATCACACAGGTCCAGAAAAGCAACTCATTCTCACTCCTGGACACCAACAACAAACTCATTTTATTTTCCTTGATCTGAGCTAGACAGGACACACAGCTTCTAAAATAGAATTGTTTTGGATTTTTTTCCCCTCCAGCTAGAGGCTGATCTGCAGCAACATATCCCAGGGATGGATAGTGGGGCCAGTACTGTTTGACGTCTTCTTTAACAACCTGGATGAGGAGGTACTGAGAGATTGATACATCAGAGGGTTCTGCTGCCATCCAGAGGGACCTCAGCAGGCTGGAGAAATGAACTGGCAGCATCCTCATCAAGTTCAACAAGGCAAAGTGCAAAGTCCTGCACTTGGGGAGGAATGACATCATGCAACAGTACGTGCTGGGAAAAAGAGAGCTCAACAGGCTCCTATCCATGTGTCAAACACTTGACAAGAGGGAGCAAGGAAGACAGAGCCAGGCTCTTCACAGAGTGGAAGGGTAAGAAACGGTGGGCACAAACTGAAGTACAAGAAATTCCAGTTTTATATATATCCAGTTTTATATATATATATATTACTATGAAGGTGGTCAGACTGCCCAGAGGACTTGTAGAGTTTCCATCCTTGGAGATACCAAAAACCTGAAAAGACACCGCCCCTGGCAACCCATTCTGGGGCTATTTCTGCCTAGGGCAGAACACTGACTTTGTTAGAGCATTTTTGTGACAGATGCTAACCCAGACCTAGAACTAAGGTTAGCACAGGAACAGCAAGTAAGCCTGTACTAGGTCATCAATGAACCTATTGTGATTATCATTCTACGCTCAAGATAAGACAGAGTTGGAAGTTTTGCTGAATTCTAGATTAGGTCTCTGAAGACCCAAATTAAAATCTAAGCATTTATGATTTTATTCTGTTGGCCAGCAGAGGGAGGAAAGAGAGAGAAAATGGAAGAAAGTCATTTGTGATTTTCTGAGGCTGAATAGCAATTCTCTTTCATATTGACACCAGGACTTCACTGCCTGAGGGCCAAACTCTTGCTTGTCAGAGCTGTGATAATGGATGAAACCACATGAGATTTAATTATTCTTTAGGTACTGGAACACACTGAGCATCCTGCTATGCAGCTAATATCAAGAAGTGAATCCAGCTGTAATCTTTGCTGGCTGCTGACACATCATTGCAGACAACTGGACTCAGCACAGGTTTTCATACACCTGGAACCGCATTTGATGTCTTAAAGTCTGTCTCGTTTATTTTTTGTCCCCTAGCAAGGCCTTAAAGTGAACAAATGAGACCCCCTTGGCCATTCACAAGGGTGTTCTCTGACAGAAAGTGAGGAGAGAGCACTCTTGGGTGTTTTCTTCCAACGACTACCCCTGAACTGCACTTGGAACTGAATCAGAGGGTGGGAGATAAGATACCCCCACACCCCAACCTGCCTGTTGCTTTCAGTCCTTTACTTTCCCCTTTTGTTCCCCTACTGCTAGGCAAAGTAAGGACTCACTAAGCATTTTGTTCATGTGTAATGCTAAGCCAACTAATCTTAGCCTCACAGAAATTAAGGTTGCAGGACCTGTCCCCACCAATTCTAACAGCTGTATTTATATACTGTGTTGTTTTGTTTTGTTTTACCATGCCTATGTAGCAAAAGGCAATAAGTGACACATTTACCGATGAAAGTTATAGATAGAAAAACAAAGAAACAAACAAAAAGAAAAGAAGCTATAGTTTGATCTAAAATTACATCACCCCTATGTCCAATTTCAAATGCTGTTATTAGCTTTGGTCCCAAGGTGAATAGGACACAGGTTGCACTACTGCACCAATGCTCTTCTGAAACAAAACTATGAGTTGCACCAGACATCTTCATTAGTCCTTCTCCTTCTCCAGAAGTCCATGCTGGCATTTTTAATGGAGTTCTGCTCACAAAACTGTATTTCCAGGAGCACACAAATGGTGGAGAGTCCCAGGTGCGATGTTCAGAACTGAATGTATGGCACGTAGAAGCCACTCAGTCAATCAACCTTTAGTGACAGGATTTCTTCTGCACATAATTGCCTCATAAATGGCCCTTTGGAAAAATTTTTGCTCAGGCTTGAGCCTGGCTCTTGATTGAGATGTCTGCAAAACTTCTGCCTGAGATCTGTAACTTGGTATGCAAACTCAGTTACTCTACATAACATTTCCAGAGTGTTGAAAAATGCATAGCCGTTGGAAATCTCTCAACAGAGAAATGGCAAAGAGAAAGAAAAAAAAAAAAATGATGAAGAGCCTCTCTCCTTGCTTTGTTATTTAAATGTATCAGAAGTTCCTCCCAGCTATATCTGACAGCAAACGAAGAAACATGTGTTGTGCAGTTAAAAGCTGTGATACAAAGATGGAACACATCCTTCTCTTAAGTTTCATCTGAACCCTAAAGGAACACAGTGGCATGTCCACGTGGTGGCAGCAGAGGAGGAAAGTGAGAAATGATCCAGGGGAAGCCTGAAGATAAACTTTAGCGACCTGAGCTGCAGTATTCCTTAGTCAAACGCCTGCTGCTGAATACATCTTCACAATTAGGCATGACCCTCCCAGGAATCGTACACGGAGCATCTGCCTGCAGCTATTCAAATCCAGGCAGAAGACAGATGACCGTGCAGCAGCTCAGAGACACTTTGTCACTTGGCACTCTCTGCAGGAATCCCAGGACAGGGTGATCACACTGAACCCAAACTCTGTGGCATCCTTCACACAACAAGCTGGCTTAGAGGTATTCCCCAACCCCCTGCCACCTGCTTGGATACACATCTCTCTTCCGGAAAGACTGATTCAGCTGTCACAGATCAAAGTTAAAGAAAAATCAGCTTAATAAAAGCAGAGGCAGACAAGGAAAACTTCCAAGCGACTAAACTGAGGTTTTCTACTCTCAGAAATACCTGGCATAACTGAGTCTGTTACAGCTCTTATGGTCATCTTTGACTCTTGAAAGGCAGGTGTGTGCACCCTTCTTCTGTCCCATAGCCATGGAAGGCTCCAATAGTGAAATAAGGCACCTGACGGTACCCAGACATCTCTCCAGCAGGACTGTGGGGGGCAGTTCCAGTCAGGTCACTCCTGCATGTATTTTCAAGGGAGCTACAGGTGAGGAGCAGCCCACTGCCCGTGTTTTTCTAAACTTCTATTTTGGTACAAATAACATATGACTTCCTGCTGAGAAAGCTGTAAGGAAGGGCACTCCTCTTGCTTTTTGTAGTAATCGTAGGAATCCTTGTACATTACTGGGGGTAATAAGGTGACAGCACTTCTACCAAATACCTTGGAGAAGGAAGGCAGGACCTGGAGGCTTAGGTCATGCTCTGTAACCACGTGGGAGAAAGACAGCAAAGGATGGCCGTAGCTTAACACGGAACAAGTTAATTAATCATATCACTACGCACTGCCACTTTCAAAAGGCATTCTGAATACAGGATAAGCCAGTTCCTATCAGTTCTACTCAAGTTCCAACTTATTTCCAGCTTATATAATCATGTTTTTAATAGACCAGGTAGAAGTTAGTATTTGCTAAGCTAGAGACCACTATTCACACAAGTATCACACACACAAACTATTTATTCTACCCTTGATGCACATGAATTTCAGGACCTGCTAGTCAGCAATAGATTTTTGCAGCTTTTTACTGAAATAGAGCATTTAATGGGTCCATTCAGGAATAGCAGCCAAGCAACTGTAAGTTCTTCCTAAGCAGCCAGGCCCAGCTAATTTCAAAACGGATTGCTCTGTGAAGGAAGGACAGCACATCCCAGATCAGAGAAATGGTATACAGGCCCAAGTCTCACATAAAATAGTCTCTTGGTGAGAGATAAACAGTTTTAAAATGTGTCAGAGAAACCATTAGGCGATAAAAATTCACAGAGCAATTTTGCCAGAGAAAAAGCATAAATAAAAAGTGCATCATTCCTTTCCCAGACTTTCTCGCAAGTCAGCTGCATTCAAAGAGATATGCCACAGCCAGAGTTGAACTAAAGGCAATTAAAGAGTGTTGGCTGTCTTATATCAAACTTGCAGTTTGTACTCAGCACTTTAATTAAAGGGAGCAATTATATAAATGGTGCCACTAAGTGGAAGGAGAGCAAGGAGTACAGCAAGCATAGATTAAATTTTTCTTTGAGAAGAAAAAGAGCAACTGATTCTTATTTGTGTGTGGGTGCATTCATTCTGTATCCAAAGAAAACTTACACACAAAGAGCTGGCTTGCTCTTGCAAGGAAATGTAGATGCTAAAGCAGCTTCCAGGCAGTTCGGGGGAGGGAAAAGTGGCATCTCATCTACTTTGCTTCAAGGACATGCTGATCTGCTTTTGAGCTTGTAAGTTTTAGCTATATCAAATGTTTCAGATTCTTCTCACAGGCCTTTCAGTACATATACAAATATGACAGGCTACTTAGAGCATTAAAAGGAAGAAACCTGAGCCCCAACATTAAGGACAGGGTATTCTGGGAGAAGAGTAATTAAAACTCTGTGGGTTTTTTTTGTTTTTTTTTTTTTTTTCTTTTTCCTCCATTTAAAGAAATGTCATGCCACTCATCTTAAACCAGCACTTGCTAATATGAAAAGGAAAATGTTTATTCAATTGGCAGCTTGTAGTTTCATGCTGAACTACATTTAAGGAAAGAGAAAAAAAAACTACAAAGCGTGAAACAGGATAACATCTCCACTGCAATTAAGCAGAACATGCCTCTGTGATAGGAGAATGAACTTCGTGCAGTAACTGCTAAACATTCTAGAAGCATCAGGACACACTGTATTCCTGCCTACTGAAGCGTATCTGGAATTTCATATTCTCACTTCTTATACCATGAAGAACATGCACAGAGCACACAAGCACATCCATCTAATATCAAACAAGAGCCCCCCCCCTCTCTCCACACTTTAGGATACAAATTCCAGAGTTCACAAAACAAGAAAGCCAAGTTAGCTTCAGTCATATCTTTGGGCCTGTGGAAGAGTTGGCTGCTAGGAGATCTTGCCTTCTGATTTTGAACATCTCTGCTGGCAGCACAGACAAAGCACATACAAAAGTTACAACTGGTTCAGTACACTTATTTACCCTCTTTATGTGGAAAAACAGCAGTACTTTGGGATTTGTGCACGGAGATGTGTTTCTAGTGAGCTGTCAGGAATAACATCTGCAGCATGGTAAAGCCATAGTCCTGGAGAGCAAAGATATTCCTCAAAAGCAATGATGTATGGATTAATTTATAATTTTCTCTTGTATCAAACAAGTTTAGAAAAGAGCTTGCTAGGGCCTATACTTTCAGGAAATACTTTTCACTCTAGTTATATAATTCCACCCCTCCCCAGCCACCCATCTCCTCTATTTAGTATTTCAATCTCTTCTTTCAAAAAGTGCAAACAATTCTTGGTTCCGACATTCTCTTTTCCCCTATGAGTACTGGAAAAATGGAAAAATCATTCCCATTTTTAAAAAGGAAAGAAAGGAAGACCTGGAGAACTACAGACCAGTGAGCCTCACTTCTGTGCCTGGGAAGATCATGCAGAAATTTCCAGAAGCAATGTTAAGTCACGTACAAGATGAGGAAGTGGTCCAAGACAACACGGCTTTCACCAAGTGCAGATCATGTCTGACCAATCTGGTAGCCTTCTACAGTGGAGTGGTGACGTTGGTGGGCAAAGTGTGACTGATGTCATCTACCTGATCTTCTGCAAGGCCTTTGACATGGTTCACAACATATTCTTATCTCTAAATTGAAGATACAGATTTGAAGGGGGAATTGTTCAGGGGATAAGGAATTGGTTGGATGGTCACAGCCAGAGTGTTGTGGTCAGTGGCTCTATGTCCAGATGGTAGCTGGTGACAAGTGGTGTCCCCCAGGGGTCCATCTTGAGGCCAGTGCTCTTCAACACCTTTACCAACAATGTAGGCAGTGGGATTGAATGTACTCTCAGCAAGTTTGCCAATGACACCAGACTGAGCGGTGCAGTTGATACAATAGAAGGAAGGGATGCCATCCAGAGGGACCTAGACAGTCTTGAAAAGTGGGCACATGAGAATCTAATGAGGTTCAACAAGGCCAAAAGCAAGGTGTTGCACTGGGGTCAAGGCAATCCCAGATATATGTACAGACTTGGAAAAGAACTCTTTGAGAGCAGCCCTGTGGAGAAGAACTTAGGGGTCCTGATGGACGAAAAGCCAGACACGAGCCAGCAGTTTGTGTCTGCAGCCTGAAAGGCTTCATCTGTAAGAAGTACTGCATATCACATTGGACTGGAGACTCCCTTTTCTCTTACCAGACATCCCTGTTTCAAACAGATGGTCCAGAAGGAGAGCACACAGCAGATCCTGGAGGACAGGGTAAACAGCAGATGCCTTACATGTTCATTTTAATTATAAGTCTGAGCTAGAATTCCAAATAATTTTATAGAATGACAGCTTCCTTCCAAGGCAAGTAGTTAACCCCCCTTAGTACCTGGGCTGCCCATTTACAGATTAGTAAAGAAAAAATGCTCAGATGAATGCTTATTGCTTCTCTTGAGCTTTACCGTAGATTTTCCTTAAATTTCAGTGGGAGGAAAGTGCAAGCTAAAAAACCCCCAAAACAGGCTGGAGGTCCTGCTACTTCCACACATGGGGCCCACAGCCTGGTCTCACCCCATAGCACTGCCCAGTGTGCCTGGGATTCTTCTGGATGTCAGATGGTTAGTGACAGGTTTCCTTCTCCCTGTCTAACTGCCACCAAGGGCAGTGAATGGGTGGCCCATCCTATTCCTGCAACTTTGAAGGTTTCAACAAGTAGATTATTCACTTCATGCTGTACACGTTTTCACTAAAAAAAAGTCCCAGCAGCCTGTGATACAGCACTGAATTAAAAACCCTAAGCTGCTCTATTTTCACAGCTGAAGATGCATTTGGGAAATCATATCTTTGAGCCAAAACCCACACTATGGTTGCTGTTGTGGTGGAAGAGCAATTTTTTTTTAAGTTAGTTATAACACAACAAGTCAGTCATCAGTAACGGCAGCTTGATAAATACTGCAATTTACAGGTTCACTAGTTCAGGAGAAGTATTACTTTTATAAGGATTGACTGATGTTTTCTGAGTTGTGCTAGCATATTTGAGGCTTTCATCCAGAATTAGCATGGGACAGCAACTGAAGAGAGAATGGTTCTTTAAGCAACAGAGAGACTAGCATTTGGCAAGTCAGAAGGTCGCGTGTAACTCCTTATTTATTAAACTATTGTACCTGAATGGCAGACGACATAGAGGTAGGCTGTAGCACTGAAGCCATTTTGGTAGCAGATGGTGGTCAAGGTCTCTTGGCCAGACAACAGCCATGAGGTTTCCTCATCACAAGCACTCTTATATTCATATTTCCATATTTAAGTGGACTGCAACATACAGCAGGATTGGAAGAGAGCAGGCAGTAGACGTTTCTTGGCTATTGGATGCACGTATTTGCTTGTATAGGCATTATTCACAAATACACTCACTTCAAAGTCTAGTACTTATCTAAAGCTTCTTAGGAACTGCTAGATAACTCAGCCACCACTTTTTCTTCCTCAAATATTCTGTGTCTGTTCAAAAGTATACTTGAAGCCTTCCATTAAAAAAAAAAAAAAGACAAAAAAAAGGCTCCCAAACTCCTGGCAAACTGAATTGTGTCAGCGTGGCCTTTCTACTATGAGACGAGGCTAACAGCTTGTCATAAATAAATCTCTCCAACACTTGAAGGCATATTTACAATGGATGAGCTATCATGCCAAATTCCAGGTTGCTCAAACGGAAGCAAAGCACCACTGTTGCTAAAGAACTTCATCTTTGATATCCATGCTGTGGCAGTGGCATTTAAAAAACAAATTACCTCTGGTAAAATCAGATCATCTGAGATGAACTGAAGTTACCAATTTTGTTTTGACAGATGAGTGCCAGTTGTGGAAAGGACTTAACATTAAACATGAACCTAACTCCTGAAGAACCATGTATTTCCTATGCACATCTCTGAATCTTCAGAACTGCAGCACCACAAGATGTGCTGCAGTAACAAGATTTCTAAAACTGACTGCTCAGGTCTGAAATTCCAAACCAGAAAAAGTCTACAGAAAGATGGCTTGAATCACACACATTTTACCAAATGTACTCCATAACTTCTTAATGGAGGAAAAGTACATCAAAGCCTGAAAATCTCCAATTTAAGTTCAGGTATTTTGGTTTGTGACTGATGAAGTCCAGCCTCAGTAGGCTGAAGATGTAGAGTGTTGGTGACTCTAGATGGCAATTTTCACTGATCCAGTTTGAAATACCAACCACCTATAATGCTCATAGGCCCAACAGATCAGTGACCATCCATAGAATTACCAAGGTTGGTAAAGACCTCCAAGGTCATCCAGTCCAACATCCACCTACACCAATATTTCATCACAAACCATGTCACTTAGTACCATATATAAATGTTTCTTGAAAATGTTTCTTTCCCTCATCTCCGTGGGCAGTGACTCAACCACCTCCCTGGGCAGCCCATTCCAGTGCCTGATAGCAATTTCAGAGAAGAAACATTTCCTAATATCCAACCTGAACCTCCCCTGGCACAACTTGAGGCCATTTCCACTCATCTCATCATTTAGTTATATCAAAGCTACTTTGGCTTTGGCTTCCTGGAAGCTGCTGCTCTCTGACAGAGAAAGCAGCCCATCTCCTACCTAGAAAAATGTTTCACATGCTGTAGGCAACACCTACAGCAGAAGGTGAAGGAGATGTGGGGGATCTTCTCTGGTGTTGCCCCCACTCTGAACTGCCACTGTCCTTGATGGACCATAGGCACTCTCCCATGTCAGAGCAAGGCACGCTTACTGCCAGCTCCCAGCTCACTGTCCTGCTGGTCAGCACCATGCATCAGTGCCTGCTTCCCTCTCACTGCCTGTAAGCAAGCCACTGTGCTGGAAAGCAAGTTCCTGCCAGCGCCAGGAACAGTTTCCTCACTCTTACCTCAGTCAGCTTCCTGCTTTTCTTGTCTCTTAACTCATTGCTTCATCCCCGTTTCCCCCCAGTATCCCATAACTGCAAAGCAGGGCTTTAATAATGCATGTGTTCCCTCACTGTACATGCCGAATGCCTGAGAGCGCTGTTTTAATGAGTCAAGTCTGCCTTTTTATCAGTACCACTGTCTGAAGCCACAGCACTCTCAAACCAAACATTTTTTGAAGGCAGTTTCTGGGAAGGGGATAGGCAAACCCTGCAAAGAGTCAGAGAGCCGGAGGCACGGGGCAGCTGCTTTACCTCAGGCTGGTTTGACCCAGGATTTCTCTTCTTGAGGGCAGAAATCCCATTACTCATTCATGTAGTTAAGCAGTTCTTAGGAAGACTGTGCTTTTCTTTCTTTGTGGATACTCTCACCATGGTATAGTGCGATCCATACGCTCATTTATCCTTCTTATTCAATGCTCTGTTTTCATGCCCTATCTCTGTCTAGATCTCATTCCTTCACTGCTTATTGCTCTCCCATTTTCTTTCCCCCAGGTCCTGCTCTGAGCTACGTGTATTAGACAGGAAAATAACTTCTCTCAGCTCTCTCCAAGCACTGCATTTAGTTGTATAAAACCCAAGTTCTATACTGCAACAAGATATTCCTTTAACAAGAATCTGGGCATTTTAGGCAAAATAGATATTTTTTCCTTCAAATCCCAGCCTCTGCTACCTCAAGTACATTACTTTGCTAGCAGTGCAGAGGTGCGTATCGTTAGTGCTGTGCCCATGGACAGCAGTGTTGGGCTGCAGAACTGTTCCCTTGGGACATCTGTTTAATTTTGGCTCATTAATTTGGATGATCATAGTACAGCTGAGACATATAGAATAGGTGATCACTGCTATTCTCCTGACCACATACAGCTTACACTTACACCCTAAGGTCACAGGAAAGCCTGCTCAGAGAGCTTGCTTCAAAACCTGTGGAGAATAGAAGCAGCATTCCTATTCCTTATGCTGCATTTTAGTCAGATAGGAAGCAAACTGTCCCAAAGGCTAGTTGCCCATTTACCTGGTAAATGATAAGTTTTTGCAGCTTCATCAGTGCCAGACTGTTTCTGCGAGGAAACCCACTTAAGACATAGTACACGTGCACAGCTTTCACAAGCATAGTTGTTACCCTTCACATTTGGCAACAAGAATATCTCTCCCAGGACTACCCCATTCATCTGAACACTGGGTAAGGAAAATGAAAATCCTTTTCAGTCTAAAGTACTCCATAGTTTCACAGGGAGAGCCCAAAGTTCACAAGTAACACTTGCTAACAGCAATGTTCATATTCCAAGACTTAGAACCCTACATCATGGGAACAGTTTGGGGAGTCCCAGTTGGGGTATCACTGCTTTCTGTGCTGACAGAACCTGGACTTCCATTTCCAAAAGTTTGCTGCTGTCATGATTAACACAGAGTCCAGAGGTAGGTCAGTCACTCGTCTTCTCAGAAATCAGAACCCAACATGGACTGAACTTATATCAAAGCTACAGATTTGGGCTGCATTATAGCTTAGATGAAACATTCAAGACCAAGACACCATGGGTGTCTATGTATAACAAAGTTGAAGATTTAGCAATATCATGTGGTGCCACAGCTTTACAAGGGTTAATACATAGTGGGAGTCACAGGAACCACACACGTGCCAACAGCTTTGGCAGGCAGATGACAAGCTCTTCCATGACTGCCTGCACACGAATTACCAGGTACACAACAAAACCTATTTTACTGACACCACTGCCCACACTAACAACATGCTACTGTTGGAAAGCTCTGGTTGTACATAGACATGTGGGGAACACCAAGTTTACCTATTTTTTGCCAGGACTCACAAGATGGCTTAGAGCTTGTCCAGTTCTTCATGCTAACAAGCCTTCAGCATTCTGGGGTGAGAGGACATTACCCACCTGATTTTACAGTGTGCAGCTGTCAGAATTCATTTTTCCATCAGTCAGAAAACCTCCACAGAACTGCTGACCCTTGTACTACAGGCCAGCCAGGTCCAGAACATCAGGGCTGCTCAGTTGCACTCAGGCTTCCCACATGGCTTCCCCAGTTCTGCACTCATTTCAGGCTCCAGCACACGGAATGAATCCACTACTGGAAATGTGCATTTCTCTAGAATTATTTCCATACTGTTACCATTTATTTTTTCAAAAATAAAGAAAATGGAATGAAGTGGTGTGCTTCAACACTAAACTAATAACAGACTTGTTCTCAATAGATACGTCCAAAGGTTCTGAAACCGGTGGGATTGACATGTGTGTGTTGGAGAGTTGGAAGCATTTTTCTCTTCAAAAGAACAGAAGATATCTATATATTCTGTACTAAAAAATAAAGACATGAGCTAATATTAATTTAGGAAGGACTTGAACCTTGACATCTTAGATGTATAGAAGCTGGCCATTATGTTGTGTGTAAGTGGTTCTCCTACATGCTTTTCGGAAAGTGGCATTTCTCAGGTAAGAAGCATTCCTTGATTTATTTATTAATTTTAAGTCAAAGCTGTTATTTTTGAATCATTTCCCTAATACTAAGTTTCCATTTTCCAAAATTAATTTGTTAGGTGTTCTCAACCAGCTCCAGCAAGAGCAAATTAAACAGGGCATAAATAACTGCAATCCCACCATAATCAGCTTTCACTGCTCACAAAGTGTTAGCATGAGAAAGGAAAGAAAACTGCAAGTGAGCAGTATTTACTTTCCTCAGATGTCAGTAATACAGAAGATGAGTCTAGGCAAGAAAAAAATGCTTAACAAAAGAAGTCCATGAAATACTTGAAATCGGCAGAACTGGCTTGGAGAAACCTATAGAGAACTTTAAGGACTGATGTATGACACATCCCCTATTCCCTTTCATTCACAGCGGGGCTTCTGGATCATGTGATGAGAGCTAAACTTTTTATAACAGGCTCCTTTAATCCTTTTTCTGTGCCCCAGGAAAAGGCATGACCCTCTAGTAAGAGAAGCCAAGCTCTCAAGCAAATGTTAGTACAGATAGACTGAACTGTTTGGCTTTCTGCTTCCTGTTTATGTGTCCAGTTCCAGAGAATAGTTATCAATTAATCAGAGGTCATTTACATGGTGAGACCAATTGCTCTTCCCAATATACATCTATCTTAAACTAGTTTTTTGGTTAGTTTTTCGCTTAGAGCATTCCCTCAGGAACGTTTCTATATTTGGCTTAGTGATGGTGAGAACTGCAGAGATGCCAGGACTACTGCCTAATGAAAAGTGCTTGAAGTAAGCACTGAATTAACTTGCTACAGTTTTAGATACATGAGAGCAGAGAAGACTATCTTGACACCATCTTAGGGCAATAGCTTTAGGGGAAAAGCAGAAAAAATTACAGATTTACCTGCCTGTAATCTTCAGTGCTACTTTAGCAACAGGACTTCTTTGCAAAGCAGACAGGGAAAGATCCAGATCCTTACTTACATTGGCTGCTGCCTTCCATCTCACTTTGTGTTGGCTGCTGAATACAGCTCCTCAAGAAGGATTTTGAAGCCTTGTTATCCCACAGATTTATCAGTTTGGAAATGAAGGGTAAGGAGCTGCTACTAGAGAACATGCTAAAAGATTTTTTTCTGGCCAGATAAGTTTGCTGAAAATAAAATACTGTAGTTGTAGTCATTGCCAAGTACAATTTGACACTCAGCACCTATATTCATTATTTCCAGTGACATATTTTTATTCTAAAACATTTGATACACGAAGATGCTAGTGATGCCAAGATGGCTCTGAGATCTTTCAAGAGGTGTGTCTCCAGTGGCCTATGCAACATCGCTTCCTACCCAGGATGTAGAAGTGGAGCCTACTGCAATGGCCAAATGGCTCCCATACTCTATACGAATGTGTATCTCATACTCCAGTGAGATTACTTCAGCAAGCAGCTCTCTAAATGTCTATGTATGTGGGAGGAGAAAGGATGGAGGTAGTGGGAGAACCAGAAAAGCCATTTCAGTAATTACTTCTGTAGCCAAAGATCCTGATATCTTTATGGTGCAAGGCAGCTTTGATACTCACAGCAGTACCTGCTCAAACGACATTTCAGATAGTGAGATGAGAAACAAAGATTGTAAAAAATGAACTGATGTAAGTATCCTCCCACATATCCATGATGATGGAAGTCAGGACGGACTGAGTCTAGGTCACTTTCACCTAAGAGGCCCTTGATGACAAACCTTCTCCTCGTGTTTTTCCTGGGAAGCCTGCTGCCACTTGACTCTTGCCTGAGAGAGAAGTGGTCCATCATAAACACGAAATCTCAAATGCAGATTCTTGCATCCTTAGTTATAGTCTTTAACAGTCTTCTGTTTCTGTCCTGGGCACTGTCAAAACAATACAAAATAAAACAGTCAGATCACTTGCCTAAACCTTTTTGCTGCATGAATTTCCTTAAGCAGGCCTGTTGATACTGGAGAAAGCCCAGACTGTAATGCTAGATTTAAGTTCTGTTGGTTGAAATGAAGTTTGCTTGGTTTCTAAGCATAAGTTCTACATGGAGTTTACACAGATATGATCAATCAGAAAAAGGGCTACAGACATGAGAAACAACTTAAACTCTGAAGAGCTCAGACTATGAGAGCATTGGTTTGCTAGAGCAGAATGGAATGGGACATATAAGTCAACACCTAAGCTAATACCTGCTTTCTACAAGTCTGTAGTAGGGAATGAGCACAAGATTTCAATCACTACTTATGCACTTAATCATTAGCACTCAAAATACTACTAGACCTTTAATTCTTAATGATCATTTATCTCAAAAGCAGGTAGATCTGACATGCTAAATACTTAATACATCATTTAATGTGGGGGAAAAAAAAAAAAAAAAAGATGAAATAGAGGTTGTCTGCAAAATAGGCCAGGCTGGGATGTAAGCCTTTCTCCCTTTCCTCAAGTCCTATAAAGCAGAACCTCCAAAAATGTGGTATTAGAAAATATTTCCCTTTCTGAAAGTGTCTTAGTATCAAACTCTTGGTGCCATTCAGGTTTGAATTCATTCACTGGACAGCACAAGTCTAGAAGATAGTTGCCGTGCTACACATTCAGGCCTGGAAAAAGCAGCCTAGACAGACTTGCATTGTTCCCAGGCACAGACCTGCCATGATTAAGATCTCACATCCAGTACATTTGATTGCAACGGCATTCCTGGGTAGGGAAAGATACCGAGCCAGGAGCTCCAAGTATTATCAGAAATCCCTCCTGGAGCATGGAAACATGCCACGTAGAAAACCGCATCTGTCTGCAAGGAAACTTAGAATACTTCCACTGTTTCACCTACCCCAGCATTAAGGTAAGCGCTCTCTCACATATTAACTCTTTGGTTAGTCCAAATCCTTCATACACCATCAGCTGGTCATGACAATTAGACAGATTTCTTTCAGTTCACAAGTCCAGGACTTCAACTCATATAATGGATTTTAATGGGGCTATAACTCTCCAGTGGCAGCTGCTGCAGAAAGCAAAGAACAAAGTCACAATGCTGGCACATTTTACAATTGGCTCTTATTTCCTAGGGATAGCTATCAAAATGTGAGCCAAGGGAAAATGGGATTGTAATGCCCGTTAAAAAGAAAAAGTCAAAGACAGGATACTGGTCTGAATCTATTTCAGGCATATTATTCGTTACTTCTGAAGTTAAGCTTTCAAACAATTCAAAAGTCTGTGCTATTGAATGGAAAATTATCTCTTATCCTAACTAAGCCTAATAAAGGAGGTAGAAAAGGAAACAGATGAAAGTGCCAAAAGATTTTTAGTAGCACAGTTCAACACTGCCATTTTTAACCCCTCAGTTGTGCCACATCCAGGAGTCTAAAAGGTTTTATGATGACAGCTTTGCCCAGAGACATCAGATTTGTCTGATATTTGCTGGAGATAAGGTATTGGTAACCCCAATTTTCCCGACAGTTTCTGAGGAACTTGACCAGTTTGTTTTTTTTTTAACATGCACTGTAATACCTATAGATTCATCCAAAGGCATCTCAGTATTTGCAGATTTTAATGCCGGAGTTCCAAGAGTCTGAACTTGGGTACTCACCTGGTGGTGTTTCTGCATCTCATCCCATTACCAGGATATCCCATCTTTCCTTCCCAGTCTGTAAGGTTGGCATCCTTATATCGCGATAGCTCTGAGCTCATCTCCTTGGGATTTTTCTGGATACTGTCAAGTCATAGTGGAATAAGAAAGTAAAGTATGAAATTCATCTTTATTACTAGGTTTTATAGGGGCTTTCACAATGGACTAGGACAATTCTCACATGACATGATGTGTTCAACTAGAGGATGAGCCAATCGTGAAAGCTACATTCCTATTCCACTAGGCCAGATCTTGTTCATCATAATCTCATAAAGCTCAGTTTCATTTCAGCCTCATTTAAAGCTTCAGCATTTTGCATATCAGTCAATTTTACCAAGCTGGAGCTTAAGAGAGTTCTGCTTTTACATATGTCTGGAGAACATCTATATGGAAAGCCTCCAGAATGCCCATAAAGATATCTTGTAAACAAGGACATTCTTGAAGCTTCAATCAAAATCAAACAGTTCAGTTCATCTTCTTTAGAGGGAAGCAGCATACAGCTTGACTGCACCTTGGACTCTGAGCATTAAGTAAGTTTAGTCTATTGTTTTCTCTGGAGAAGGCCCTGGGGAGGCCTTATAGCTCCCTTCAATGACTTGAAAAGAGATTGTAGTGAGGTGCGAGTTGGTTTCTGCCAAGAAGTCTGCCTAGAAGTGTAGACATTTTGTTTTCTGTGTCTATGCTGAAAAATTGCTGAACTACTTAAAAATTAATAAATTGAAAATGAGATGGGATAGAAAATTGTCATTATTCCACCTCCATTGTTAAGTATTTCCTGTTGTAAAGGAGACTAAAATATTTCAGCATTTTCTTTTTTGGCTCTCTGAATTTTCCAACTTCTTTCTCCCCCATCATACCGTCATCCTAAAATTTGACATGTCAGCATGAAAGACCAAATCTATGTTTTAGATTTCTCAATAGAAGCAATTTGGTTTACAGACAGGCACCCACTGACTTCTGTTGCTCATCGGTTCTGGAGGAATGGAGAAAAAAAATAAGATGCTGTTTCAGTATGTTGGCATATAAATAGACATAGGAATCTAGTTTAATATACCCAGCCTTGAAAAACTGCCAGCCATAACAAATGCTATTACATAGCAGTGAGTCTGTGTGCTGGAGGATGCTCTAGGGAGACATCTATTAGACTCCTGTTAAGGGAAAAGTTTGACTGATGGCCCCATTTCTGATGGTATTTTCCTCTGTCCTGCATATAAATAGTTGTAATAGTTAAACTGCTATTCTCGGCTGTAATAGGCATAATTTTAGGGACTCTTTGTGTGCTTTTATAAATGAGCTCTCAGAGGAAGGTAGCTGTGGAGTGCGCTAAGTACTCCTTAGCACATCCTCTCTCTTATCTGTCCTTTCCCTTCCGCCTCAGAGTTCCCTGACACACTACATTTAGAACTTTTTTTCTTATCTCTGGTGTGATGTAAGACAACAAGGGTCTATACAGAATATCATCTAAAGACTTTCTCCAGAGGCATTACTTCATTCTGAAAATATATGTACAGTGAAAGCTCCATACGTTGGAATTCACCCAAAGAGTTCCTAAAGGCTGATGGTGGATTTCTCCACCACCCTTCATCTGGATGTAAGCGTGGATCCTTCCGTGTAATTCATTTCTAACTTCCATAATCACAATAAATGCTTAACTTATATAAGGCAGAATAAATTAAGGGGAGAAGTTCAGGGGGAGGAAAGAAAAACTCGCTGAAGAGCTAGGAGAAGGAACATCATCTCAAACCAGCACACCCGAAATAACCTCTGCAAGATCTAGCCTTCATGAGTTCTCCCTCTGTTCCTTTCCCATTACTTTCCCCTCCCCATCTACATTTTCTATCAACAGTTTCCAACGAAATCCTTTTGCTTTCAAGCTGATGTGAGATACTTCCTTTTGATATCCCTATTTCTTATGTTGCAAAAATTAGTTCCTTCTTAACCTTTCTGTGCCCCTTATGGAAGCCCATAAAGCCACTGCCTTTCTCCTCAGTTACCTTTTCCAGCCTGCTGAATCTGTCTCCCTGTAGTCTTTCCCTACAGAGTACCAGACTTACTCCTGGATACCTGTCATGCATCCCTGTATTTCTAGATCATTTCGATCCTTCTCCCCAGACCCTAAAGCTTCAGTATCATTCATTGCCTCTCCCTATAATGCATTCTGTCATAGAAGCTGTGGGTGCCCCATCCCTGGAAGCACCCACAGCCAGGTTGGATGGGGTCCTGGACAGCCTGACCTGCTGGGTGGCAGCCCTGCCCATGGCACAGGGTTGGGACTTGATGATTTCTGAGGTCTCTTCAACCCAACCCATTCTAAGATTCTATGCTGCTGCTGTGACATTTCACTTCATTATCTCACAGATTTTGCAGTGCATGAAGAAAAGGGGATTAACTTTGAATCAGGAGCTGCCACTAGCACAACATCAATAGTTTCATTTATTACAACTTGCCCAAATACCACAGCTCATTGCTATACAGTTTATCATTCTCTAGTGGAATGATAGGCAGCTCTCCTACAGGGTCAGTGCAGCACACACACATTGTTTAAGGGCTGCAGCCACGTTTACAACTCAGGTTTTGGAGCTAAAGCCTGTACCACACATCAGAGTCATGCAGACAGAGATGAAAACCCATTCTGAAATTGGCCCAAGTGAAACTGAGAAATTTCTAGGACTGAGCATCCTCAGTTGTATCATTTGTTGTTAGCTAGAACTTCTCTTCCTCTTCGACTGTCTTCATAAATCCCTAGAAATGGCTGTTGGCAGTTTGGTGTTGTTACTGACAGATGTTTTGCTATAGTCTTCACCATATTCTTCAGAGATGTTTTGAGTAACCAAGCACTCTGCGCTTTCCAAATACCCTGATGAGGAAGGAACAGAGATAACCTCCTAAGGTTCTTCTAGCTTCTGTGGATGAATGCACACTTCAGCAATAAAAGCATCAAGAAGAAACAGCTTTATCTGAAACCTGCCACTTCTACCTGTGATTGAAAATAGTCTATCAGGTCAGTAAATGTAGTAGGAAATGGTTTTTCAGTGAGGTAAATATGCATGCACACGTACACTTGGAAACCAGTCCCTTCCCTCTCTACCCCCACAGGTATAATCACAGAATCACAAAATCATTAAGGTTGGAAAAGACCTCTAAGATCATCTAGTCCAACCATAATAGTCATAATTATCATAATATTGAAATTTCCAGTAAGTCCAATATCATGGGCAAAAGCACAGCTACTACAGACACAGGAAAGGCACACACAAATAAAAAGCATAGGATTAAGATCCATTCATTTTGGCCATAAATATAAAAATAACGTGCCTATCTCCACAATTTGATAATTTCTTACATTTCTGCATGCAGACTGTGGAGGGTCATAATGTAGCCCTGTTGCCTTAGCCTCAGAGACTCAGGAAGCAGACGCAAGGTGGGCAACAAAGAGTTGAGACTCCAGGTCATAGAGGAAAGCTGACTTGCTTGCACGTTAGTGTTGAGTTATGTTATAAATCTGATATCTGTTTATCTGTTTCTCAGGTACAGGTTGGTCAAAGGCCAACTCTACCCTAACTCAATGTTCACTCAGTGCTTAGGAAGAAGCATAATTGTTTTTTTTTCCCCTTAACCTCGCTACCAACCTTTGACAAGAGTTATGAAAACTTACATTTTGGTCTGTGCGTTCTCCAGTTCTCCAGAAACACAACAGGAGAGCAGGATTAGCCTGCAGCTACACACACACACAGTGCAGTTAGGCTCAACACTTGTTAAATAAGAGACCAGCTCAACAGGGAAATATTTGGAAGCATCTCAGTAGTTATAATAGAGCAAGATGAGAGAAAACAAGATCACTAATGAGAACACTATGTCCCTTTAGTGCAAGTAGAATAGGGTTGTTTGCCTCCCAAGGCAGCAATTTTTGAAGTCATGCCCTCTATAGAACAGCTTTAATTCTGTTTAAGCTTGATTTCTTCCACACCGACATTTATGAGCTTTCTGCTCAGAGCAGACGCATACACCACACCGTGTCTCTGTGTTCCTGCATGGGATGCTAACAGCACCAAGGGGGGAGGGAAAGCAAAAGACTGAGCACCTCAGGTTGAAAACCGATGAACTAATCATACAGCTTTGCACAAGAGCAAGACAAGGGCTTCTGTTTGTAAGCAGCACCGGAGGACACAGTCTTTGTGATTCCAGCTGTCAGTGGCAGCATGAGCATGCATGCAGCCATCTGGAAGGTAAAGGCTATCAGGGTGAGCCATAGGAACTTGTCTCTAAGTTAGTTTTAAAATTGTTTTGCATTCAGGGTAAGCCCCACATTCAGGTCATGGCAGCACCATGGACCTGCCATGACTTTGAGCTCATCCAGCAACAAACAGTGCATTTGAGACAAGCTTGCTTCAGGGCAGACAGGAACCTCATGTGAATTTCCAGCTAACCAGAACTGGAGCTGCTGGGCTGAAGCAAGGAAAGCAATCACACCTCCTGTTGCTTTTCACTTCAGGGAGCCTATTTTTATCTCAGTAGTGTGATGTTTTGCAGCACCAGCAAGGATGCCAATAAGAAAAGCAAAGCACACACTGCATGCCAACACCCTGGCTATAGCACAAGTCCTCAAACAGAGCTGGTAGCAACTCCCCTCCAGAACATACCACTTTTTGAAGCTGTGAGCAATAGTACTCTCTGATTTGTTGCCAGAGCCACTGGCACCCAGTAACTTGAAGGTGCCTCAAGCCTTTCCTCCAGCACTGTCACTACATCAGATGCAGAGAAAATTCAATGCATTATTGGTGATAAGAGGCATCAGTAGGGCAAGGCTGTTTGTTGTATTTAAAAAGCAACAACAAGGCAATAGAGCTCCTCACACAAGATCAGGGCTCTGGTACATGCATATTAGTGTACTCTATCATCTCTATCTGGAGAGAACTCAGTCTAAAACACAGAAGATGTGTCTCAGAAGAATCACACCGAGCTGCTCTCCAGATTGAAGAGCTCCACCACCTTCTGCAGACAATGTGCTGTGGCCTCTTGCCCTCAGCCACCCCCAGAGCCAAGCAGTTATTGTGTGTGGATGCCTCTTACCATAACTTTGTGGACAGCTTATCTGGCTGCTCCTTTGCCAAGGTCCCAGGTGCAGTGCTGCTTCCCCACGGCATGCTCTGTGCAGCATCAGAGGAAAGGCACAGAGTACCCAGTTTAACATACAGATCAGTAACTGTTATTGTGGCCAAGCACTTCTTGCAATAAGAAGCAAATATGCTTGTACGAATGTCAGATAAAGGAGCCAGTGGTCGGCATCCAGCTCAAAGAGCCCTCAGGGCTCTGAACATTTTGTACGAAACCATATGCAAAAGCTGTATGCAATGCTAAAGCATCTATCTCCAAGATTTATAGCTACGAAGCTGAGCAGTCCCCTGTACGAACTGCCTGACCTCCACTAAATCCACAAAAGTCATTACAGTCCATGGAGCAGCAGGGTCAGCAGCCAGTTGTGTCAAATACCAGGGGATGGAAGCTCTCCATCCAGCTCCCAGCTTACCTCTGGGAATGGTCTGCCTATTGCTCATGTGACCGTTTTTAATTCAGTTTTGGTTGTTTTGGTGCCTGGTTTTAACTCAGAAGAGAATTCTCCCCTAGTCAGCACCTGTACTAACATTCCTCATAGGTCTATGTGGGACTATGAATGGCAAAATGAGGGAGAGATACAGGCAGCTGCAGCACAGAGCAGGAGTCCAACTGCTCATCTGACCCGAGAGTGGAGCATTATCCACACTTTTCTTTAACATAGACTTTAATTTCCTGTTCATAACTACAGCACACTACAGGGAAAAAGAAAAAAAAAAGAAAAAAAGAAAAAAAGAGTTAAGTCTTCCATTTTCTGTAATATAATAAAACACAAGGAGGATAGAAACATGAAAACTGTCCAGTATTAGATGTCTCCCAAGAAAAGTTGCGGGACAATCCCAACTATTCACCAAGTGGAGAATTACATTCTTGGCTGTATGTGTGCACAGACAGGGAAAGAGGAGGGACAGAGCCTTGAAAGACAAATGTTTTGCATCAGCAGTTTCCCAGTGCAGCTACCTTGAGCCAAAGGCCAAAGTGAAACATTTCTCTAGAATGACAAACCCAATTATTTAACACGGAGGGGAGAGAACTTGAAGCTATCTGATGGCCCTTTGAAGTCTCTTAAATCGTGTCAGATTAAATGTGCTGGAGGAGCTGATTTCTCCATTTGCCAACGAAACTATGAAGTCATGTTCATCTTGACCTAAGGAGGAAAGAAACTGCTGGGAAAGAGAAGCAGAGTGGGTTGGGGCAGGAAAGTGGTATGACAGCACTGGGATCACATAAAGCACTTTATGAAGGTTTGATCTCCTCATTCCTGTTGCAAGCGAGCATCCCGTTTGAGAATAGGGGCCTCTGTATTTGTAAGAAACTCCTCACTTCCATGAAATAAGTCCTTATTCACCAATGCATATTATAAAGTATGGTTTCTCTAGTACTTTCTCTGGAGAAATTTATCCCATGGACTTGAACATTGAGATATTCACATCCACAAGTTCAGTTTAGTGCTGTCCCAGACTGCCCTTTCTATCAAAGCGTGGGTCTGGCAGGAATTTTCAGCAGCAGCTGGTTTTACTGAGAAAGGTATTTGTCCAAATGTAATACTCCATTTAAGAGACAGAAGTGTTAAATACAAGACTTATGCTTCTGAAACTCCCATTACAATTTCTACTAGACTTTTTCTTTTTTTAAAGGGGGAAGCCACAAGGAAGAGAAAGAAAAAGGGACTTTCTGCTGGAAATCACTGAAGCCTCCTGGATTTTGCTTTCTTAAAGTCTATCAGACAAAACCTCAACACACATGGAAAATTTTCCACAAAGGAGTCAAGGGGCCACCAGAACCACTGTAGGAACCAAGAGACAGGCATCTTGCAGTTACCTCATCTGGCCTCTGCATTGCTGTACCTGAGACGAGAGTTGTCACAGCTCAGATTTGCCCAAGAAATCCTCTGTGCAAAAACAGGGCACAGCTAATGGTGAAACTCAACCTAGATCTGGAACCAAGAGACTGATCTGAAGGTTTGCTTATGAGTACGGATGAAGACTGAGCACAGGCTGACAATCAAAAGGCACTAGTCAGTTATGTTTTATTGTACATGTGAAATAGTACCTTGCCATAAGATTGTGATATTGAGCAGAACCTGCATTTTAGCTTGACAGCACCTTGATAAAAATTACTTTGCCTTTTATTTACTCAGCTGTTCTTACTAGCTTGCCTCATGATTTCACAGAGAGCAGTTAGATCTTGGACACTGCTCCAATAAAAGTCTTATAAAAACAATTCAAGCCTTCACAGATTATCTTGAAGAGCATGCCTTGAAAGAGGTTCTAAGCCAGCTGCAATTAGGAAATATTTATTTCACTAGGAAGAGATAGGACTCAATGTGCAAGTGATGAACATCCTCTTCTCCACAGGCATCACGGACATTGTTGTCCAGAGAAACAATCCTACAATTCATG
The DNA here is from genome assembly GCA_035772895.1 of Perdix hodgsoniae. NCBI lineage: Eukaryota > Metazoa > Chordata > Aves > Galliformes > Phasianidae > Perdix > Perdix hodgsoniae. Next base: position 5,074,590 of record JAPSGF010000038.1, on the reverse strand, counting down.
ATCTCACTTCCTAGCATCACCGCACATTGCATCTGCAGTACAGACTGACTGCTCGCACTCATGTAGGCAGTGTTCATTTCAGGGACAGCAGGTTGTTGGAGTTTTAGCTGTCATTTGCTACTTGCCGCTCTCTGTCCTGGCCAGCCCCTTCCCCCAGGGGATCTACTAATGCTTGTATGCAGACACCTTCAGGAGCACCCCCCTTTAGTACTTCTATCTGCCAAAATTGCGTAGCTCAGCTCCCACCAGGTTGGGGAATAATTCTAGGTTATGTCTGGGCACAAGAATAGAATAGAGATGGAAGTGTATATTCCATTGATAATGAGCAACATGCAAAAATCAGAAGATCTACCTTCTTCCATCCAGATGCAGTGCAGAGGGAAAAGGAAGATGACATCTCAGGGCTGTTGGGCAGAAACAGCAGTCTCACAGCAGCGGTGTACTCCAGTGGGACATCCAGCTGCATCAGAGCAATGTCAGAGTCACAGCTCACCATGCCAAATTGAGAGGCAGCACATTGGAGGGTCAGGGCAAAAAAGGGACAAGTTGCCCTGTAAGTGCATCCTGAATACAGACCTATAAAGGAGGGCAAAACCTCAAAGAACAACCAAACTCATTAAAAAGAAACAAATAAGGTGCAAGGACTTCAAATGGAAATCCCTCACTTTTCAGTTGAGAATATTGCCAGGGCACATTATTTAGATCTTCTGAGCCTGCAGAGATGGTTGACTGTAGCACTGTGCAAATACAAGCTAATAAGCTGTGCAAATACAAACCAATAATTTTTTTAGAGTGAGTCACCTCTTTTCCACATGTATTTCTTCCTCCTCCCCATTAGAAGAGGAAAGTCAGCAACCTTTTTATAGACAGATATATTGCTCAGCACCAGGAGAGTAAGATATCGAGGACACTCAGTCATCTGCCAGATTTTTAAGTCTTTACCACAAGTAATAAGAACCAGGTATAAAATACACTTCCAGAAGCTGTAAGTTACCTCAGTGAGACCAAGTTACTGTACTTCCTTTCTCATTCCTGAAGCTGTGCTACCCACCAGTTGTTTTGCCTTGCTGCCAAGACAGTTTTCTTTGTGTACACAGATCTGTTTTGAGAAATATGGTAAGGACAAATGTATCACAGACAACATTTCTCATGTTCTTGCTTGTTTTTTACCTGTTCTGTTGAATCTCTTAGGGCTCTATCGCGGGCTACTGTCACAGTCCAGAGTCAGGGTTTCTCGGATCTGTATAATGAGAGCAAACATATTGGAGCTACTTATAGTCAATTGTTCAGCTTCCTTATTCAGCAGTCATACATCCCTTCTGGCTCTTCTCTAATTAGTCACTTATTCCCAGGACTGCCGAGCAAGAGCTTCTCGCCACAACAAATGCATTGCATCAGTTTTGGCTCTGTTACAGCTCTGATCACAGATAGCCCAATTAACTTTAACAGATCTCAGAGGCAAGACAAAGTCGTTGCTATGTCCCAAAACACTGTTCACAGGAGGAAGGGCAGAAGGGAAGCTTCAGAGATGCGAATACAATCTGTAGCTCTCTGGCTGCTTTCTCTCCAGCCCAGAGGAACACACAGCGTGAGGAGAGGAGCAGAGGCAACAGTTGGACACACTCACGGTGGCACACAGTGGGCAGCTGTCAGGATCCATATGGGGCTGATGACAACCCCGTCACACTGGTAGTCTCAAAGGAGGTTCAGAGCAGCATGCTGCAGCCAGATGTGAGGAAAGGCCTACTCAGCCCTAATAACACCACTGTGGGAAGGCCACAGATGTCTGCAAGATACAGAAAAATGGCTGCACTTTTGCAGGCACGTTTCTTGTTTTTCTAGATAACCTTACACAGTGGATATAGGTAGGTGAGAGATGCAAAAGACACCAAATTTGCCCTGTCTGGAAGTGGTGTACGAAGGAAAAACAGACACTTGAAAGCTTGAATCTTAAGGAGTTTAGCACTTAAGAGAGAAAACAAGGCTCAGGAACTGCAAGAAGTTCTCTCCCACCCTCTACCTCTGTGGCCCCAGTCTCAGCAGGAAGCACACGCAGCCAGAATAAAGAGAGCATATCACATGCATGTGGAATCAAAGATTCGTTACCTCTTTATTACTTTTTGTTCAGGAAAACAGTGCACTGAAGGATTTGAGATCAACAAGAACCTGCCTCGCTGCAAAATCCCTCTTACACACTGGGGGAAAGACTTTCAGACCTGCAAGGGGGAAAATAAGAGTTAGTTAAATCAGATTAATAGATCTGTGCTGTCCCCTCAAGAGCACTCACTTGAAAAGAGATGTTATTCATCTCCCCAAGTAGCAGCTGGCACACAATCATGAAAACCGAAAGCAGTGACAGCAGACTAGGTGCCAGGTTCGTGACTCTCTTCTATAACTATATTTTCAAAGGGATTGTAGAATCATAGAATTGTTTGAGTTGGAAGGGACACTTAAAGGCCATATGGTCCAACTCCCCTGCAAAGAACAGGGACACCCACAGGTAGGTCAGGTTGCTCAGAGCTCCATCCAGCCTGACCTTGAGTGTTTCCAGGGGTGGGACATCCACCACTTCTCTGGGCAACCTGCTCCAGTGCCTCACCACCCTGATTGTAAAAACTTCCTTACATCCAGCCTAATTCTCCCCTCTTTTAGCTTGAAACCATTCCCCATTGTCCTGTCACCAAAGACCCCGCTAAAGAGTCTGTCCCCTTCCTTCTTCCAGTCCCCCTTCAGATACTGAAAGGCTGCTCTCAGATCTCCCCAGAGCCTTCTCTTCTCCGGGCTGAACAGCCCCAGCTCTCTCAGCCTGTCCTTGTAGGAGAGGTTTTCCATCCTTTGGACCATTTTTTGTGGTCCTCCCCCTCCTCCAGCAGGTCTGTGTTTTTCCTGTACTGAGGACTCCACACCTGGACGCAGTACTCCAGGCGAGGTCTCACCACTGCAGAGCAGAGGGACAGGATCACCTCCCTCACCCTTCTGGCCACACTTCTTTTGATGCAGCCCAGGATATGGTTGGCTTTCCAGGCAGTGAAAGCACATTGCTGGCTGATGCCCAGCTTGCCATCCATCAGTACCCGAGGTTCTTTTCAGCAGGGCTGTGCTCCATCCTTACACCCCCCCAGCTTGTACTGATAGTGGGGGTTATCAGAATAATAACATCAACAAGGCTGTTTGTTTCAGGTATTAGAAGTTAGTCATCTCATTTCCCCGAGAGACATAAGGAAAAAACAACCTTAAATCTTTTCCTCTATTCAGGGCTGACAGCTCTGCCACAAGCAGTTACTCTGTTTTAAAATTATCTTGACATAATGCAGCAGGATTAGGTTAAAAAATAGAGTTGGCTGTCTAAGAATAGATGCAAATGGTGCAGACATGGTAAGACACAGCAGGCATCTCTCTATTAACCTGAATGAATAATTGTGAGATGGGCTCTGAATCCTCTGAAGCTGTTCTCCCCATCATTTCCAAAATGCACCAGCATATTATTTCCTGGACTCAGCACTGGTTTGGGAGCTGAGAATCCACAGAGATTAGCTGCAGGAAGGAACAAGATGTATTTTTAAGATGAGAATTGATATCCCTTAAGCACTTGTGTTTTTAGCTAATCTAGATTTCTAAAAAACACATAAAACTTTTGGACTTGGTCACTTTTTCAAAAAGTTCTTGTTTTGCTGAGAAGAAAAACTTGCATGACAATGGTAGTCAGTGACATCAGCAAGCAATAGCAGACAGAATTTATCTCTTGCAATCATATCACAGGCATGCAAAAATAATCCCAGCTTTCTAAAGGTGGAATTACAGCAGATAGTGTGAATGCCTTCCACTGCACAAAGAACCTTTGCTTGAGGACTATTTGCCACCATTGTGATGGTACCTGCCGAATTTCTCCTGAATGACCTACTTGTGAAGCTGATGTGCCTACAGCACATCTATTGGAAGTTTCTTCTTCCCTTGGAGAACACACCATTTTTGTACAGCATCTGGAATTCCCATCGCTGCAGCTGGACAGGAAGTTTGTACTCTATTCCCAAGCAGCTTTCCTGTAAGAATGTGAATTTCCTACAGCAAAACTGAACTGGAAAGCATCGAGTGAAATGCTTTGGAATGCTGACATTCTCCCCTAGAAGATTACAAGTTTGATTTTGCCAGCCTTCTCCCCTCTTGTGTAAGTACACGCTGATTTCCAATGGAAACCAGATTTCTTTTCAAGGGAGTTGTAATGTTAATATTCATTCAGCACTTGGTAAACATATGCAACTAAATTACCACTGCAAAACAGATGGGGAAAAAATAGAAGCAATTTGCCAAAGATCATTTGTCACTGGTAAATACAGGACAGTTTGGGCCTCTTATCCAGCTTTTTTGGTATAAAGAAATGGACAGCTCATCACCCTACTCTGTTTTTTTGGTTCACATATAGGCTTGTAAAGATGTAGCCAGAATTCAACTCAGTCTTCACTTCTGAGTGCCAGATTGCTTTTCACCTTAAAAATAGATATCAACTCTGCTAAAGTGAGCATTGTGCCCAGAAACTGTTTTTGAAAGAAGCTGTGGTGTTACAGTATGCTTGCTTTTTGTCCAAGCAGGAGGAACATCTGGAAATATATATTCAAGAAAATTAAGAACATGTATTTCGCTAAAGATTGTTACATTGATAAAACTGAAGCAGACACAAAGTGAAGAATTAAGAAAATATTTCCTTCTGAAAGCATTGGAAAGAGATGCCTCAGGTTAGCAATTTTTTTCATTAATGAAATCCCAACCAAATTAGCTGAATTCATAAAGAATTCACATCCACTGCAGTGGAATTAGACACCAACTGACAACCGTGCTTTTCCTCTGCCTTATTTTAAACATTTGTCTTCTTAATGAAACTCAGAGCAACATTGCACTTGCTCTCTCCTTTGATAGAGATGCAGAGCAGTAGTGTGCTCTGCAGCAGGACATGAGCATGGTCCTGTACAAAGCCCCTCAACACCATCCAGCGACATGGAAAAGAAAGGTCTCAAGTGGGACGTGGGATCTCCTGTGCCAACTAGGAGGCCGTGATAGGCAAGATAGAAGTGATTACACCACTCTTTCTGTGATATCATATTAACAGAACATATTTTGGTGATGTGGCACCTGTTTCCACAGGGATTTCCATTTTGAAAGTATTAATACTCACCCAACTCGTTTCTGTCTTCTTCATCGCTGTAAACAGCAACTGAACTGTAAATGCAGCCTGGGCTAAGTTCAACTGCAAAGTCCTCAAACTCCAGCTGTGAAGAGAACAAGCAAGAGGGAATCATCAAGAGTGGAGTAGTAACTGAAGCACTTAACCTTCTTAACCACGGGCTAGAGAAAAGCCACTTTTAGGAATGCCAGTGTGGCTTTCCTTGTCAAGCGAGTCACATTTTGCATTAGAACAGTCTGTGGGCAGTCTTGGCCTAGTAGTGCAGAGTGCTCCTCTATGTGGGGCCACAGACAGCTGCAGAGGATGGATCCAGCCTAAGTCTGGCCTTAAGGGATTTCTCCTGTTATCTCTACTGGGACACTCCATGCCTTATACTTCAGAAGGGTATCCCCTGTGGAATGCTCCTTCAAGAGCTTTTCCTTTGTTTGGTTTGCTTTTAATGAAGAGCAGAAGATCTAACACCAACAGAGCAATGGTAACCAAAAGAATAGGTTTTCATACCCATGGGTATCCCTAGGTTTAACAATGTTTTTTCCACCCCTTAACCAAGGCAGTGGGGGAGGAAGCATGTTCCAAACAACATAAGATGACAACACAGAACAGCACCAGTTGGATGCTTGCTGCACTCTAACAGAGAAGTGCAGTAAAACTGAAGAGATACGCTGGTACTATGTATGGGAACCATCACTACACTGCCCACACACAAGAATACACAGCTTGGTATGGGGCTAAGGAACAGCCTGGGGTTATTGACACTGCCACAAGGAAAAATCTGGCTGTTCACAACATGGTCTCCACCTCTTCTTTGCCTTCAAATGCTCTGGATTTTAAGATAAAGCAATGTAGCGATGAGATTGGTACCAACAGACTTATAGCACTTAGAACAGTCACAGAAGCCCCGCACACTGGTTCAGAGGTGATGATTAATTGACAAAATCCGTCCTGTAAAGAGTCAGCGACCTAGAAACCTTACAATTTATGTTCTTGCGTGTCACAGATGTTTCTGGCAGGATTTTATTGAATCACTCCCCTGAATGGTTCTCAGTGCAGAGGTTTAAGTGCAGTTTCTCCTTTATTACCTTTGCAGCATACTCTGCTGGAGCCTCAATGAGCCAGTGGCACTTCGTGTTACTGGGATACAAGCCAGGGTAATTAGCAGTATCAATCTTTCTCTTTTCCACCAGTATTGCAACACTCCCACAGCCCAAACCTACAATACAGAGAGAGAGAACAGAGACAATTTAATGACCGACATTACACAGTGCTTTTTAATAAAACCACACCAACGCTAAAGTGAGGGTTTTTTTTGTCATTTATTTTAAGAGGGTCAGAAAGGAAAGGGTAGGAGTTTCTACAGTGTAGGTATGTTCACCTGCTTCGGAGTCCTTATGGACTGCCGTGATGGTGAGCTTGAACCCACAGCTAGCATCGTTCCCATCCGAAACAAACATAATGGTGGCCCAGTCTGACCATCAGCAGAGGGCTGGGAATGTGTCCCCACAGACCTTAACTGAGGGAGACAAGGATTTGGTGGCATAGGTGGTCATAGCACACATCTATTCGGGCAAATATCAGAGTGATTCATTAAGGTAGATCCCTCTGTGAAGCTGTCAGCCCATGCTAAATGGAGACACTGTTCAGCTTTCTCTACCTATAAAATATTCAGAGGCTGTAGAGAAAAACTGGAGAAGGGACTTCATCCAAAACAACCATATGAAGAACTGAGTGCTCCTAGAGGATGAATTGTGGACTACGGATGATGGGTCATTACAGCACAATGCCACTAGTACTGAGAGGAGAGAAGTAGTCAGTATTTGCTTGAAATATTTATTCTCTATCAATTCAATATTAAGAGCACCTTAGACAGGGGCAAGAGGCTGCTTCTTTTGGTCTCACTTCTACAGTTACTCAGTAATCTGTACATTTCCTCAGCCGTGTAAACAGTTTGGAACCAACAAATAACCATCCTTTCTGAGCTGCTTCTCCAACATGCCTGCTGGCAATGCTTAACGCATCAGAAAGTCACCTGGCTGTGCACCACTTAAACGAGAATAAGCAGTCAGCTTACTCTGCTATCCATAGTCCATAGGAATAAAACAGGTATGGGAGAGACAAGAAATGCTGGGCATGGTGAAGTATATACAGCTGAAAGACACTGTTGAGATGCTTCAGGCCACCACACTACATTAGATGCCAGGACAAATATGAACTGCCCAGGGAGGTGATGGAGTCACTGCTCCTGGAGATGTTCAAGAAATGTTTAGATGTTGTACTGAGGGTCTAGTGAGGAAATACTGGTGATAGGTGGGCAGTTGGACTGGATGATTGGATACTTGGAGGTATTTTCCAACCTTGGTGATTCTTTGATTCTATGATTCTACATCCCTCAGCCCCACTTGGGTATCACCTCCAGCATGTCAGATTCATAGCATGCAATAAAAAGGGCTTCTCAAAGCCAACTAGATTTGCTGTCCTTCATGATGATGAATTAAAAAAATCAGAACCCGTGCCTCTCACTTCCCTAAAGCACCCAGCCTTACTGATCGGCTCTCTTCTGCTTGAGTAGAGGGATACATAGACACAGCCATATCCAACATGGTACTCTACATCTAATTTGGGGAAGTAGATCAGGATCATTTTCTCCTCCAGTACTGTTATATTCCACACGCACGGGCTAGAAGCAAACAATAGCAAAGGCATGAATCGGAATGGCTCAGCTTAGACATGAGCTGTCACACCTTGGACTGGGAACCTCCAGCAATTACTTACCTGCAAGCAAGTACCAGAAGCCAACAGCTGGAATCTCCAACTACACTCTTTATCATCCGAGGAGTGCTGTAGATCTGCCCAGCACTAGGTGGGGACCAATGTTTCCTTGCAGCAGCAATAGCTTAGTGCTGTGCTACTGACACTGCCAGCCCAGTTATCTCATTTCTGTGCCTCTTGCAAGAGCTGAAAGCTTCTTTGTGCAATGACACGGACATGGCTGAGCCACAAAGGGCACAACAGATCTCAAGCCAGCCACAGCCATTTTGTGAGCACAGCTCAGACACAAGCTGTGTTACAAATGGACTTTGTGTCTTCCTTTCCTTGTGGAGAGGATTCCCATCACCGTGTCCAGCAAGCACAGGGGAATTTGCACTGCTGCTGTAATCTGGACACTGCCAGCAGCAGCTGGTGCTTCTGAGCCATGGGAAACACTTTGGTGGGTGCCCAGGAGAAAGGCAGCAGTTGGCTGCTCAGGCAGATACCTGCTGTCAGGGTAGCTGCTCTCCTGAACATGGCCACTTTCTCCAGAGACTGGCAAGCCCTGGAGACTGCACAGCTCCAGCATAGGAAAAGGGCTTTGAACAGCAGCTAGGTAGAGAAAAGCATTGCACAGGGTATTCCAGTGCAGGCACAGTCCTGTCAAACCAGAAGTACCTGACAAATCTGAGAGAAGATTCTAAGGGTCACACACTATTTCTTCCCTGAAGTCCTACTTAAAAATCCCCAGCATTTCAGGATTTGTCTTGCCATTGCAGCAGGCCTGTGTTCACTCAGCCTACTAAGAGCTGACGTGGCTGTTCCAAGCTTATTTTTCAGCACAATTTTTATAACTTTCTGTCCTTGATCTTCTATGGGCATTTGATCCACGTGGATGCCAATAGCTCTGCTCACACAGACAAAAGCAGTCATTTTGTAGCCACACAGCTCCTACTCCTTGCAGTTATTTTTTCCCAATTACCCGGCCCATACTCAGCTGCAGACAGAAACCTTTTGAAAGAGTAACCATTATGGGGCTCTAGCAAAGCCATAATGTGTTGGGTATTATTTAATACCTCAACTTTGATGGCTGTGACAGAAATATTGCCATCTCCTTAATAACTTGCATTAGCACTATAATCATCTGTACAGAAAAATTCAAGTGGCCTGCAGTGAGCCCCCAGACCTGTGCCCAGCTATAAAAGGCACTTGTGATAAGTCACTACAACTGCTGAACACCTCTTCCCACATGTGATCAAAGTTGTGTTTGATTAGGAGATAACCCCCGTCAATCCTGCATGCTGTTATAGGAGCACAACCACAGCTTGGTTCTGGAGCTTGCTAGCATTCAAAGGGAGTTTTATCAGGGCAGAAGTGATATGCAGCACTCTGGGTTACTTCTCCCAACTGTAAGGCCTGCATCCATCCAGGAACATATCAGCTTGAGTAGCCTTCTGCTTTTCCTTCAGAGTAGGAAGGATTGTTTAATTTGAATGGGATCCTTAAAGGCCAACTGATCCAACCCCCTGCAGTGAACAGAGACACCCACAGGTAGATCAGGTGCTCAGAGCCACGTCCAACCTGACTTGGGTGTTTCCAAGGATGGGGCAGCCACCACCTCTCAGCAACCTGCTCCAGTGCCTCATCCACCTTAATGTAAAATACTTCTTTAAATACAACCTAAATCTCTCCTCTTTTAGCTTGAAACTACTTCCCTTGTCCTATCATAACACACTCTGCTAAAGAATCTGTCTCCTTCCTTCTTATAGCCCCCTTCAGACACTGAAAGGCCACTCTCAGATCTCCCCAGAGCCTTCTTTTCTCAAGGCTGAATAGCTTTGGCTCACAGCCTGTCCTCATAGGGAAAATGTTCCATCCCTTGGATCCCTTCGGATCATTTTTGTGGCCCTCCTCTGGATGCTTTCTGACAGGTCCACATCTCTCCTATGTTGAGGACTCCACACCAGGATGCACTGCTTCAGCTGAGGCCTCACCAGCACAGAGCAGAGGGGCAGGATCACCTCCTTTGCCCTGCTGCATGTCATACCTGCTATTAACATGGGATTTCCATCTGGGGACATGTCTACCTCAACTTTTGGTTCTACCACTGCAAAATAAAGGTAAAGAAATAATAAAAATGCTTTGCTGCTGATGCATTAACTTGAAACTAGAGAGAAGTGCTGTGGGTGGAGCAGCAGGACAACGCTAGTCCCCGTTTTACTGAATAGATAGGAGAGAAAAAGCACTTCTGGACACCACACCAGCCTGTGTCCAGGTGCCACCGGTCCTCAGACAGGCAAGGGTCACTCTGTTGTATGTACATAGGGTATCTTATACTTCCCAGCCTCCTGGTTGCACTGCCTGCGCCACACTCCCCCATCACTTCCCACAGATATGTGCTGTCCCCTGGGAGGGCTGCTAGGGAATAGGGGTGACAGGCATGTTTGGATGAGCCCCAAAGCACAGGGGACGTGGAATTGCTACTGAGCTGGGGAGAGACAACAGCGGTCACTTGCTCCAACTACTTCACTGCACCCTGGGCTCAAGAGAAGGGTTTTAGAGAAGGAATCACCAGGAGTAGCCCTTGAAAGCACAGATTCAGGCATTTTCATCTCCACTAGAGTCTATCATTCATTCTTAAGTAGAAGGGAACCTTGTAGGGACAGCTCTGCTTGCACAAGGCTCAGCTATCCACACATGAATATGCACAGTATCACTGCAGAGCACAATCTTTGCTAATGAGCTCCAAGGTCCCATGCTGCAGGAAAATGCTGATCTGTACATCTCATCCAGAGAACAGTCTTCTCACAAGCAGAGGCGTATCCTGTTAGGTGGAGAATCAAACTACCCCTTTTCTTGTATTTCTGCTTCTGAAACAAAATGCCTCCTCTCCTTTATGCACTGCCCTTTCTCCCTGGAGTGACCAGAGGTCCCTGCAAGTTCACTCACCCTCAGACATCTTGCCCAAGCCACTGGCCAAATATAGCATCCCAGACTCAAAGTCTTCACCCACGTGGGGGAGGCAGACAGGCTGGACTTCATCCCCTGCAGAAATAAGGGAGCACAGACTGACTTGGTACTTCCAGGAGGACGTCTGATTTACAAGTACAGACAATATTTTTCAGTCGCAATGCTGCATACTTTCCCATTTTCTCTTTCTTTGGCAGCAGGGGATAGAACTAGATGGCCTTTGAGGTCCCTTCCAACCCAAGCCAGTCTGTGATTCTATGACTCTTTCCAGAACACTGAAGCCACACATAGGCATTTAAGAATTAGAAGTACAAACTGAAGTTAGTCACGTGTCATAAGCTTTGCACTGAGGCATGGCAAATTCACAGAGAGATCAGGAAAACAGTTAGCTGCCTCTGACTTCAGAATACTTGGGGACAAGAGGAAGGTGGGGAACGGCATGATAGATTAGGAAAGCACACGGCCTCTGTATCAGTCTCACTCAGTGTGGGAACAGCACGGCATTTGGGAAATTCTATGCATCGTGCACTATCCCTGAGGACCAGTGCTGGATGTTGCTGACCGACTTGCTGCCACCCTACAGACCAATGAGGCATTGCTGGATCCTTGGTGTTGACAATCCCCTGCTTTATAAACCATTTGCTAGGATTTTTCCCTTTACTACCACTCACTTCCCCATCCTCCCTGCATTCTTTAGCTGCTCAGAACTTGTAATATATCCACTGACAGCATTTGGCCTCTTGCTGCCTTAATGTTCCTCCATATGTTATATATGTGGTGTGTAGATGTTGAACCATCTCCTCCAATAATTGGATTGAGACAGTTCTGAAACAACTGTATCTTGGGTCTTACTCCTTACTTTCTACCATTACAGGCAAAAAGCAAGGCTACCACCACCAAGTGAACCTACCTCAGCTCAGACTGCCTAGCCAGCATGAGAAGTGACAAATGGTTATTTTACGTTGGCTGATCTGTCACCTAATGGCTACGATCGGGCATGACCAGTTCACTGCATCTTGGCATGGCTTTATATAGCTCAAGGAACTGCTTTTAAAAAATCTGAGAGATGAAGCTCACATCACTTCCCTAACACTGAGGCCCTAAAATCACCTCCAGAGACTTTGCATGCAGAAGTGCTTGAAGCAAGCAAGCTTTAAGGAGCTGCAGGCGTAGCACAGCCACGTCACAGCTCATATAGCACAGCCAATTAAACCAGAGGTGCACGATGACAGGTGAGATGGGGACACTCCTGCCTGTCCACCCATTGCAGCTGACACATCCCCACAGTCGCCATCAGGCTCTTCTGAAGTCTCCTAACTGAAAAAAGAAAAAGAAAAAAAAACACGCTAGGTGGGAAGGAGTTGCTGCCACAATGCAAAACATTTCCTGCCAGTTCCCATGAAGGCACAGATGCTATAACCCTGAAACATGCTCCTATGCTGGGAACTGGTTTTGGCCCTCAGTCACACGACTCCCAGCTGGGCTGACTTCCCTTCAGCAGCCATGCAGAGAATCCAGTGATCCCAGTGGAAAAACTGCACTTCACTTTAAACTGATGAACAGGCTTGTTTCATCTGCTGCCCATTGAGCCACTGCTCATGCATGGCCACATAGAGCTGCCAGAAGATGTCCCAGTAGATTCCTCTATAGCCATCCTGGATGGGGAGAAGCACAGTGCCTATGGCCTTGGGCCTCACCAGCCTCAATGCTGCTTTCAGCCCTGAAAAACCAAGCTCAGACTTTGTTACCTGCAGTCCAGGATCTTACCATCACTAAGAATCACTAAATTTGGAAAAGAACACGAAGACCATCTAGACCAACAGTCAACCCATCACCACCAGGCCCACTAACCATGTCCCTCAGGACATAACCACATGCAAAACTTGAAAAGCAATGGGAACTGAGCATCAGAGTCATTCTGGCCCCATAAATCCTCCTTCTCTGTTTGTTGTCAGTGCATTTAGGAGATAAGCAGAGGCAGACATTTAACAGCTTTAGGAAGCTTTTTGGGGCAGCTACACTATAGATCCATGTAATGCTAAACAAGAGTATGCCTTTTATGCTTTTTCTGCATATTTGATAAGCAATATGACATCACAGTTCAATTGAGCTGAGAGAGAGCTGAGAGCAATCAGCTCCAGCAGTCAAGGTGCCATTCAGTATGTCTTTCAGCAATTAGGCAGCTATGCTATCAGAGCTGCATTACCCAACACATAGAAAATCGACAACTGGGGCCTCCAACAAGTGCTCCAGAAAGTTGCAGAGGGGATTCACCGTAAGTCTTTCCTTAAACTTTTTTTCAGTAAATAATTAACAATTTTCTTCATTTAAAGAAACCTTTCTTCTGGGGAACAACACAGAAATAAGCTTGGGCAGCACAACAGCTGAGGGCAGAAGCACTGGCAATAGAAACAATTATGTGCTTTGCCATCAAGGTTCATCTTGCACATTACAGTTTTTCTTGTCATTCTTCAACATCAGTCCTCAGAGGTGTTGCCCAATTTGAGGAAGAAGCAGATGTGAAGCGGACCGGCCTGCAATTACAGCATAATGGATTGTAAAAGGGCTGGCAAAGGCATCACTTATATCATTGCCTCTGCCCATTAAGAGGTCTTTAGCGAAACTGGTCTTGCATTAAAAATACAGAAACCAAAGTGACTGCTATGGGTAATAGGACAGATGCCGGGGCTGCCTTTACCAGGAAGCTTTACTGCTGCTCCTTCTTTCTCAGAAATGCAGGCCCTTCAAAGGAAGGGTTGGATATGTTTTGAGATGAGGTACCTCCCATTTCCTCCCAAAACGAGGTATCAAAGATCTGCCAAGCCTAGAAAAGCTGTGTATGGCTGACCTGTAGCCTCCACCCTCAGCCCCAGTAGGTATTTGAAGGGAATGAAACCCTAGAAGACTCCAAAACAGATGAGACTTCACACAGGTCCCACTCATCTTTCTTACTGCTGCAAGAGCATTCCTGGAACTCAACACCAGCCAAGCATCCAGAGGAACCTACCTGAACCCAGCACCCTGCCCTCTCTTCCCTCCTAGAAGGCCTTCCTGCCCTTCATGCTACCACCTGCATACGTTTCCAAGCTGCTGCACGTGTAGGGTTTGGGTTTTGGGTAGAAGGAAGTGGTAAAAACTGTTTGCCATAGAGTGATCTGGCAATGTGCAAGAATAGAAGTACGGCTCCCCCAGGACAGAGGCAGTGCAGTGCTCCACAGATCTGCTGGGGCTGTCCCCCAAGGTGCTGTTTCTCCCCCTCCAACAGTCTGAGAGTAGAATCCCAGCAGCAGAACATTCTCCAGGCTTTTCAGGTAGATGGGACAAAGTCCACTTCTGAGGATTACTTAAAGGATAGAAAGAAGAGTGCTGCTGTGAGGCAGATCTCTCGTGCTCAGCTGCGTCACCTCAGACGTTCTGCAGATAGGGAATTAACAGAACAGCTCCCAGCTATCACGGGTCTCCTGACTCCGGCCTGAGCTTCAAGTGATACGTAGGTAAATGAAAATGCACGGAAATTGCATTTCTTGATGAGAAGCTGATGTACAGAAAAGTGAGGCCTCCTGTGAGGTACTTTCACAGTGTGTGTGCGTGCACAGTTATAAGATAAATTTCAGATTTCATCCAGTAGCCTAGTTATCCTTAACAGAATGCAACTGGAACTTAGGAATATTCAGTAACAAGTGCAACAGATTATAATGGTGCTACCTGACTTTACTCAAAGCACATTATTTCAAAGCTTCCTTATCTAAGCAGCGCCCTGCGGCGCTTAACCTGAAAGAGCTCATCTCTGAATCAAGCTGACCTAGCACTCAGTCTTGGCTTGGTCTGAAACGCACCGCAAGGAGACAAAGCTTTCTCACATTGCTTTTGGCATCAACTGTGCCTTAAAAATGTGAGCAACAAGCACGGGAGAAGTTTGAGAGCGAGGCCAGCCAGGGATGGCTGGAGCTGATAAAGCTTCAGATGCTTCGCTGAACTACGCAGCGGGAGATAGATGCACGGTGATCCAATTTCCTGGAAAGAAGTGTGAAGGGAAAAGTCCAGCCACCCTCACCCAGCAGGGTGTAAGGTGCACTGACCAGCACAGAAGCAGGGTGTTCAAAACCGCTTGCAGTACAATGTGGGAGCACAAATTGCCCCTGGAAGGCCACAAAACAAGGAGCCAACTGTAAGCACTCACACCAGGGGCCTGCTGCTGCGGGCTGGGTGGTTTCAGGGAGCCCCAGCTTCGGGTTTCTGTCTCCTCAGAGGAGAGAGGAACAGCATCTCTTCCTGCATTCCCTTCAGATGGTTGTGTGTGCACCAACCAGAGGCACTCTGTTCATCACTTTGGCTCCTGTGTTTCTCATGGTATGAAGCCAAGGGGAGGAGTCACCTGCTCATCCCAAGATGGGAGACCAGGACAAAAGTTCATAGCAACTGAAGGAACTGGGGCTGTTTAGTCCGGGGAAGAGAAGGCTGAGGGGAGATCTCACTGCTCTCTTGTGGTATCTGAAAGGTGATTGCAGTGAGAGCAGGGTTGGGCTCTTCTCGCTGGTGACAGGATGAGGGGAAATGGCCTCAAGTTGCACCAGGGAAGGTTTCAGTTGGATATCAGGAAAAACTTCTTTATGGAGAGGGTGATTAAGCCCTGGAATAGGCTCCCCAGGGAGGTGGTTGAGTCACCATCCCTGGATGCTTTTAAAATCCGTTTGGATGTGTGGTGCTCAGGGATGTGATTTAGCGGTGGGTTGTTAAAGGCAGGGTAGTTTGGTTCGGTTGTGGTTGGACTTGATGATCTTTAAGATCTTTTCCAACCTGAGCAATTCTATGATTCGTTTCTCTGCCCTTCAAACAATGTAACTGGGAGGCAATCATCATGTTTGCCCAGGCAAGAGCCTGAAATAACTCACTGGAGTCACCAGGAGAGAAAGCCTGATCCAAAATGTCACCAACAGCATCGCCCATCTGCTCTCACTTGACTTTGGGCCACATCCTCTGCACAGCCTTGAATGCTCACACTTACTCTTTCCATCAGGACAGTGGCACAAGAGAGCCCCACAGGCATTGGACTGCTATACTTGAGTGCCAGTGAGTTGAGGAGCCCACATCTCTCCTCCTACTGCACAGCCAGTGCCCCAAGACTCAGCAGCAACCACATACCCTCCATCACAAGGCTATGAGGATCCCTACACAGCATTGTGGCTACAGAGAATCTCTCGGCCTCCCCCCCCTTCCCTTCCCATACAGCATTTTATCACCTTGCTGTGTCACTCTCAGGCATCCACCGTTGGCCTCAAAGCATTTGACTACCACAGAAAGCTCAGTCACAACACCAGATACAATTTTCTAAGCCACTGACCTGGACCGAGCTCTCCCCAGCCTCTGCTGCTGACTGGCTCTTCTGGCAAGCGAGCGCAGTGATTATTGCTATAGCAGCAAGCCTACTGATGGAGTAGAAAATAGAGTTTATTAAGGTGGTAAATAATGGAGAAAACACCATACCCTTGGGCGGGAAAGAGAAACTGAAGTAACAACAGCAGAAGAACCAACATCACAGCGAACCAGGATGGGATGAATGGCAATTAGCTGGTACTCCATTTCTTGCCCCAGCTGGGCAGATCTTTTTGGCGCTAGCTTCATTGCTAGGGTGAAGCTGCTTGAAGATCCACACTCTTCTGACCTCCCTTTTCAACCTGCCCTATGCTTGTTTTCCCCCCTTCAAAGCACCTCTAGTAAATAATTATTTATATAGATGTGAGAGCAAATGGGGAGCACAGATGGGGAGCTAGCCACTGCATGAAGGAAGAGAAGGATTCAAGAATACTGCTCTCCTAGATTTTTCTCCTAGTGAACTGCCCTGGTATCACCAGTTAGCAGGCCCAGCAGGACCAAGCTATTTCTCTTTCTTTCAGAGACAAGAGACCACAGTGCAGCTGAGCAGCCTGAGTGGGGAAAGGCCCATTTGCTGCAGCAAGCAAAGGGAGGGCCATGGTGAGCAGCACCTAGATGGAGAGGGTACCAAAAACTTTCAGTGCTAGCAGAGGTAGAGCCCAGTCTGCTGGCTGGGGTGAGCATCCCAAGAGCGGTTTATCAAAGCTGACTGAGTACAGTCACTTGTTTTTTGTATAGGAGCATTAACAGTGGTGGTATTCACTGCTATAGCTCCATGCTGGGGCATACTCCCCTGCAGCCCCTATGCCCCAGCACAGGACTCACCACACCGGGCAAGAAAGGACACCAACAGCAGCGGTAGCCCAGTTGCCACCATGACCCAAGGAAGCACCTGAAGCTGGAACCCTGAGCCCAGGCTGCGCTCTGCCACATATCAGAACAATCCTCCTCCTCCTAGTTAACTATCCCCTGTAATAGGTGATGAGCCAACCAGCTTTGGCAGGTGAGGCTGCAGGGCTGCTAATCAGGTAGGTCTGGAGGCTCTCTTAGCCACATCTTGCAGGAGGCCACTGGATCCCTGGTTTCTCCTGTTAGTGCTGTGTCATCAGGGGCACAAGCAGTGTATAACAGCTCCCATACCACCACCACCAGCCCTAAAGTCATCTCAGTCTTTGCCTGTTGAAGCAAAACTCTCTTGTTGGTGCAGGCAAAGATGATGCAGCTGTGTTCCTCACCTCATGGGCTCCCTGCCTCCCCTCCCAGGCCAGCCAGGAGGAGCACTCCTGTAGGGGCTGGAGAGCAAAGTGGGGGTAGGAGGAGATGTGGGCTGACAGATGTGTTTGTAAGGCATGGTGGTGTGTTTGCATCTCCCTCCCATCCAGCAGCTTCCTCAAAGCAATGCACAGAGATTACAGAGAGGCTGCAAGTGTGTGCCATAAGTATTCCATCAGTGCAAGTGAGGTCCTGGGCAGAGAGTGCTGGGTAGCAAGCTCCATTATGAAATAATGCACTGTCCAGATCTGGGAGAATCCCAGGACATACAGGGTGTCTTTAAAGTAAGCATGCAATTCCCCTTTGTGCTACAAAGGGTTGTGTTCACACCTAGATGGCAGAAAACACTATGGTTTGTTTTCAGGGCTTGTGATTTTCTTCCAGTTCCATTTCCAGCAGTGCCACTTGTCACCACCATACATCCCCTGAGCTAACTCCGGGCCCAGGGGAGCACAGGGAAGTACCCGAGGACATCCTCCAGAGAGAAGGGAATGAGAACAAAGGGAGTTTCTTCTTCCTTTCTATTTCTTCTCTTTACACCCTGCAGGCTTCGCTTTGTTTGATACATTTCTGACAGATGTGTAAAGCCTGACATGAAGAGCTTATGTCAGCATAATGTGTCCAAACCACTAAGACATTGCATAAGCGCCAGCCCTCGACTTTTCCCATGTTCCAGTTCCAAAAAATGCCTGCTGAAATATTTTCATATGGCCAGATGCACATATATATGCTGCAAATCTCTCTGAGCAATCAGTTTGACTCCTTGGGCAGTAAAATGGAAAGCAACCGGAATAAGAAACAGACACCTTTCCACCTCCAGGAGAACTTACCCGTGGTTGCTCCTAAGGAACAGACTGACCTCACAGCCAACAGAAGAAAGCCAGGCACGCCACTCGCTTTTCTTATTTTTATATAAAATAGACATTTACATACATTTTCTTTCGCAAAGAAATTTGAGCGTAACTCCTGTATGTGAAATCTAGCTGTGTGTCCACAGTGAGAAAAGCAAAGACTTGCAAATTCCTGTACCACTGACATACATCCAGCTGCTGAGAGTGAATTTATTTGTAAAAGACTTCTAATCCATGGGCTGTTCTCTTGTTTTCTTTTGAAAAGATATGCATAACTGATCTTAAAAAATTAGATACAGAAATATAAGAACCATATGAACAACAGCCAACGCAAACAACTCCCACACAGAGGAACACGCAGCGTGTGTGACATCCACTTTGGGCAGAGATTTCTACAGCAGTACAGTTGTAGAAGCTGTAACTTTTACATAGGTTATCACTGCAGGTATTTTCCAGAAGAAAAACTTCAGCAAGTCAGTACGAACACGGCAATGAACTTCTGCACAAAATCAATTCAATGCACGTATACTTTTTGGAGACGTAAGCACATGCCAACTGCTTCACCAGTTTGGAGGGCAAACAGGGCAAAAAATCATACAATTACATTCCAAAAGGCCTAATTAAAATTAAAATGACCATTATCTTCCGTCACCAAATACTGTACACCACCTTTGGCTTGGTTTCGTAACCGCTAGAGATGCTTGTTTAGATAGTCCAAGGAGTGTCCAGTTTCCCCTCCAAGTTAGGCTCTTTATTTTGAATTATTCAACTTTGACTTCTTACACTCATATTCTTGCTTGCATGCACACACCCTGCATCCTCATTGAGACCCCTGGAACGTAGGCTATTTTCACTGTTGCGTTCACATACTGTGTGGCCAGAATTAGTTGCCTGCACATTTTTAGGAAAGTCAAGTCCAAGCAATCTATGAGATAGATAAAATATCCCCTCCATTGCATCATTTGTCCCAAGGGATGGAAAAGGAATGGAAGCAAAGAATGTTGGACTTTAAATAAGCAATAAAATAAACCAAAATCCATCAGCTGAAAATGTTATTCATGGAGAAAGGAAAAAGCAACGCAATTATGTTTTTCATTTAGGATTAAAATGCACAGTGAGCGTTAGACAGGAGCCGTCTCACCAGCTTTGAGTTAATTCTCCACTTTAATATTGGTGAGCATTGAGGTTTAGCCAACGCAACTTACACAAAGAACAAACTCCCTTCCACTACATGGAGCTTCAGCCATTTATTAATTTGTAATCTCTAACCATGCTGAGCACCGCAGTTGGCAGAAAACAATGTATTTATAATTCATTATTTTATGAGCCATGCAGAGCTAGAAGAAGAGGACATTTCCTATGACAAGTCTGGATAATACCCAGTTTATCACAAAGTAAGTCGCTCCATTTACGTTTCACAATCGTACTCTCTTTTGGTGGAGGTAACCCATTTCGTACTATATTCCACTGCTCTTCTTTACCTGCAATAAATCTTTTACAAGATTAATGTCCTGAATAAACACGGCATTTTAGATGGGAGCCAATGAGACAGGGAGTCAGCTCAAAACTTTGCGAGCGTTTAACAGCTTTGGTAGCTCATGGCCTGAATCACTCTCCAGAAACTCTGCCAATTCGCAGACAATCACCCTGCATAGATGGGGTATAAAGTGCTGCTTTGGGAATCTGGGGGTCATTAACCACCCTTCTTCTCTCAGTAACTACCATAAACACAGTCTTTCATCAGAGAAACATAACCAGTTCAGCTGGGATTATTTTACATGAATATGTTATAGCCTTTTTCAGGAGATTGGATGAACACGTGACATGCCTTCCAGCCAACCTGCCTCCCTCGCTGGAAGGAAAATCTGATCTTTCTAGATTATTCTGCAAGGAAGACAGCATTACCAAAATGGTAATCCTTTCCCAGGACCTGGGAGGGGGCACCCAAATCCTTATCATACTTACACACGTGCAGCAGCTTTAGGAGGCCAAGATGGCTTTGATTGGATGCTAGGAGAGCAAAACATTTGTACCAGGTCTCTCAAGAAAGACAAAGTTTTAAGCTAAAGTTATAAACACAAAACCACATCATCCCCCTCACAAAGCACTGTTATAAAAAAATACAGCTTTTTTTTTTTATTATTTGAAAAAATATGTTTAATTGGCCACAATTTAAAGCAACACTATTGTGCAGCTTGTAGAATATATAGCATTTATTTAATATATCTTTATGAGACAAACTTTTTATAGATGATATACATCTCCCCTGGCCCATTCCCTGCTTCACTGGGTGTCGCAGCACTCTCTCCCCATGCCTCCTAGCAGGGTCTCTGCACAGCACTGTGTCAGGGTCTGCACCAGGCACATCCCTGCTGGTCCCAGCCTTGCTGCTGCCCAGCAGCACAGCAGGCAGCCAGCCCTCTGGTGAACATGTCTGGAGAAAGGCAGGGCACTTCACCAGACCATGATGAGAAGAGCCTGTGCTTCTTGGTAAAGCCAAGGTTATTCTTCCTTGCTGCTCAGTATGGTCCAAGTACCTCTGAATATCTTGGTTATATAAACCCTCTACAGCTTTGCTATGCATGGTGGAGACCAATAGCCCTCAGAGGCTATCTGTGTGCTGGTTTCCCCACCCAACATCCCACAGGATTCTGCTAGTAGGACCCCTGGCAAAGCCTGGGCTGTGCAAAGCTACTCCATGCAAGGCATCCATGTGGCTACTCCATGCAGCACTGGCACTGGAACTTACAGAAATGTTAGGTCAGTAAGTCTATGGCTATAAAAGTTGTGCAACCAGACAAGAGCTGCTGCTGATCCATCCCCAAGCCCTCAAACCCACCCTCACCCCCTAAAGGCAAGGAGGCTGGAAGGAGAAGGAATAATCCACCAGGGAGAGGCTTGCTCTTGGTCCCAGCTGTTCCTTTGGGATTAACAAAGCTAGTTTGAAAGAAGAAAGCCCAGAAATAGGTCCTTCTCCCACCAATGACCTCTTCCTCCCACCAACCTGAGGAGCTGGCCTCTGCCCAACTGCAAGCACTGGCTGATCTACTTGGTTTTGGCCCTGCTGGGCTACAGGGCCTGGCACCTCACAACTCTGGCCTTTCCATGGCTCTAGCTGCTCCCCAGGCTATAGCAGAGCAGATGTCTATGCTGCTCTAGATTACCTTCCAGCATCAAATGCAGCTGCTTTACATCAATAATTTGACCAACAGCAGCAGCAAGACACCAAGCTTTGTAAATGAAGCCAGTGAAGCCAGCACAGGGCTGTCATGACCACCACTACATAAACCTGGGCAACATACAAGTCACTCCCACACAGGCTCTTCCTGACAGGACATGCATCAAAGCCATACTCTGGGCTGCTCCTCTTCAGGGACTGAACACAACCAAGCTTCAATACATGTCTTAGAGCAGTTTTTTGCAGCAAGTTGAACAAACTGGTGACCTACCCAAATGTCAAAACCCAAAGGCAGGACCACCATGCGCAACACCGCCAACCATTCATGCTTTCCCTAAACTGGTACAAACAGAACGAGCAGCAGTGCTGTTACTGTGATGAAGTTTGGCCCAATGTGCTCCACAGCCATTTACTCTAGAATTATCATCAGGGGGAATTATTCAAGCACACTTCAGTGGTGCTGCATTTTTCTGATTTCAGACAATACAAGTGACAAAGCCCAGCCACGTGGCCAGCTGTGAATGACACTGCCCAATTCATATAAAACAGAAAAAATATATTAATCATTTGAATATAAGTTAAATAAATAAAGCTCAAAAATAAAAACCCCAATTCTGAAGAGAACTTGTTTTTCCATTTCAGTTTTTAAAAATAGAGATTTATGACTGATTAACTATAGCTTATTTTCTGCATCTCATAGGGGAGGGGGTGAGAACACTCTGACAAAGTGTTTTGTCAGTGTTATCACCATGATGAATGGGCTTTGTCCCTGCACACCCATAAAAAGCCTCCTTAGTACCTTCCCAGCCTGCCAAATCTTCCCTAATCATTCTGTGGCTTTACTTTACCTCCTTCACCAATCAGTTTTATTGGTTTTGTTTTGTTTTGTTGTTGTTTTTTTTTTACTGGGGACTGGACAGGAAGACAAGTGATCCTAGAGTTTCTTACTGCCTTTGAATACTTCCATTTTAGCAGGATAGTAATTATTTGTCCTGCAGAGAGAGAGAGCAAAGGGTAAAGCTACATGGCATTTGACAATATTGATATCATGTACCCAAATTATTACAAAATGACTATCATACGCATAAAACATTCAGCTGAGATTTTTCCTCAAAGGGTCATTTGTCCCACTTGTTCAATTATCCTTCTAGGGTGGTATTCAGATGCTGCTTTCCTTCTCTTTAGAATCATCTTCAAGTCACATTTAGAGCTGTATGAGTGGCCACCATTTCCTCACCATCAACCCCTTGAAACCTTTTTATGTGACCTATAGGACCATCCTTCCTGGCTCAGATGGACCTAGAAGCACTTGCAACAAAGCTCCGCAGTGGTGCTCTCTGTGGACAAGGTGAGCCTGTGTTGATTAACAGGAGGTGCTAACTTCACCCCTGCTTCAATGAATGAGTGCTTTGTCCCCATGGCTTCCCCAGTGATAACCATGATATTGGAGTTATATGTCCCATCACTCACGGTGTGATTAAAATGGGTTCAGCCTAAACATAAATCTTGATTAAAGGAAGGTTTTAATTCGTTCTCCAGCATGTCCCACAGGAGCAGAGTGCCTCCTGTTATTTGATCAAACGTAAGCATGCATTCAAAAATTGCCTTCCGTAATTCTGAGTCCTGCCAAAATTCCTCAGTGTCACTTTGAGCAATAGGCTTCCACCGCATTC
Organism: Perdix hodgsoniae; assembly: GCA_035772895.1. Taxonomy (NCBI): domain Eukaryota; kingdom Metazoa; phylum Chordata; class Aves; order Galliformes; family Phasianidae; genus Perdix; species Perdix hodgsoniae. Next base: position 5,051,352 of record JAPSGF010000038.1, on the reverse strand, counting down.
TTCTCCAAGGGGTACGAGTTTCTTTCCACTGGTGTGACTGAATGCTATGTCTGATCTTTCTCCTGGACTTCCTGAAACCGTTTCTCCAAGCGATCAAGCTTGGCTAGATTCTCCTTTAGCAACTTGCTGTTTGGTACCAGCTGCAAAGCTTTCTCATAGTAGCCACGGGCAGTGATGTATTTTCCCTACAAAGAAAATAAGTGACAGATTGCATTTGTATTCCCTGGCAAAGAAAATTCATTGCTTGAGAAAAGTGAAGACTGTAATACAAAGGGTGTTTATAAATATAATATAAAATATAATAATAATAATAATCATCATATATATATATATAAAATACTTGTGTTTATAAAACACAATATTATTATGTAGCTAGAATATTTCATTGTGAAATGGATCACCAAGTGCTGTTAGCCTAAATTCAGACTAACACATGGCAAAACGTGGATTTACATTTTTTCCATTATATTGTCTGAGAAGAGTTAACTTTACTTGGAGAATACCTTGAGGATGTCACACAATGTGAATCCTTGATTGATCCAAATCATAATTATATGCTAAAGAATTCACAAAGATAAGAAAGCTGTCTATTTCCATAATTTCCTGTCAGTATTCTGCATTAGACGTCTTTATTAAATTTATTAGGTAGAAAGAAATTTTAGAAGTTGGCTCACTGTGAAGTTTTTCTAAGATAGGTCAATAATTCGGGCACAGAAACAGAAGAGATGGGCAGGCTGATCCTTGCAGGCTGATCCTTGTCCTCTTAAAAATATGAGATTTATATTAAATATTTCTAAGCAATCTGGTTGGAAAAATCTAGCTGGGGTTCTATAGACTTTCCTCTTTTTTGGATGAAATATGTCAAGGACCATTACTGATCCATACTGGTGCATAAATGTGCAGCTCTTGGCAATCTGAAGCAAATTTAGCTTTCTGTCCCAAGTAGTCCCTGCATCTGACAGCTTAAAGAAAAGCAAAATTAACATACCTTGATGTGCTCAATGCCTCCCATATTCATCCAGGCCTGAGCTTGGTCAGAATTGAGCTCCACAGCCCGTTTATAGTTCTACATAAATATGAAACATTTTTAGGTTAGAAAACTGGGTCTTCAAACAAAACCAGCACTGGGACATCACACACATACAAAAAAAAATGAAGTGTGCACTCCCTCTGCAAGGCTTTAATTTGGAGCTGGCTGCAGATTATGGTAAAGCCACCTGTACATGAGTTCCACAAGCACCTGAGAGCAGCTCTATTCCTCCCCATTACTTCTGCCACTGTACTCCGGACAAGCAAAAAAGACTTTGTGGACTCTGTCAAACAGCACTGTTTTTACTGTTTCATAACTGAAAAGAATTCAAACTAGGATTACACATCTCTAGGGATACTGAGAATAGTCTGATCCGTCCCAGTAACATAATTGTCTGTGCTATTATTCAGCATTAACATAATTTCTGAGCTGTCAAGCCTTCTGTTCTACAGGATAAGCCAGTCTATCAGCTATTAGTTAATGAGGTGAGATATAACGACATTGTGAGCTCTCACAGCTCCCTGAGCTTTCAGCTGAGCCACCTGGAGTTGCCACTGCCAGTGAGAGGGGCTGGGGCAGGATAGATCAAGGGTCTGGTCAGTGCCTGAGCTCTACTATGGTCCCACCATGACTCCTTAATTAACCTCTCAAGGCAAGAAGCTGAATTCTCACACTGGAATAAGAAAGATAGATGTGAAGGGTAGAAAGCAGCCCTCTGTTGAGGAAAAAAGTTCTAACTAACTAGTGAAGTTGGCTGCTCCTTATCTTTAGCTGTACTACTGATGAACTGATAAATAACCAAAGCCAACAGCCAAGGTACATGCATCATGGAGTATCAGACACACAAGTTAACTCTGTATTTTAATCTATACAACTATACAGGGGGCTTAGAGCAGTCATACCTCAAAAGCCTCATCAAGGAGATTCTGTTCTCTCAGCTGGTTTCCTTTAGTGAAGAAAAGCTCTGATATGATTTTTGGATCCTTTGGTTTTAGCTGAAGAGCTTTATCTATAGCTTCAAGTGCCTGTGAAAAAGCAAGAGGACACTGAATCACTGTATTCCCCGCCCTTCCCTTTCTGATGGTCTCATTTCTACTCAGGCCATGAGCAACACAAGCCAGAAGAGCAACAAGTCATTCTCCTTCCCTTGTTTGCCCCACAGTTATCACATATGGAAATGGGTGCTTTAGACGCCTATGGCTGATGGGCAACGGGGCTGAGTGCAGCACAAGCAGGAAGTGCTCATAAACTTCAAAAATCATGCTGCACAGTGAAAAAAAAAAAATGAATCTCCAGAGTGTGTGCTATGGGACATGACATCTCTGGAGAGATGGAATTCTATATGCAAGCCCTCTAGACGAGGGTATCTTGCAACCACAGTACCTTAGCATAGTGCTCCTGCTTGCTGTAGATGGCTGACAGAAGGCGGTAGCACTCCAGACACTCCACATCTTCATCAAGTATATGGTTTGTCATCTTCTCGGCTTCCTTCGTCCTCCCCATCATTGCTAACACCTGGGCCTGTGGAGCCGTATTAAGAAGACTTATGATTTTAAAAGCTCAGCCAACTAATACATAGTGCTGGTGCTAGGCTCCAGTGAGACAGGGGTTGGTGTCAAGAGGCAGCACCTCTAGGAAGGATGGAAGGGCCACACACAGCCAGGAAAGGTAGTGGCTGAGACACATGTTCTGAGGTTGACAGAAGTGAGTAGGAAACAAAAAGCGTGGGAGAGATGGTCACTGGATGGCTGACATGGAGATAGCACCAAGTTCTGAGCCTCTGGCCACACTAATATGGGCAGCAGGCTCCATACTCACCAAAGCCAGTCGGGTCTCTTTGTTTGAAGGCTGCAGTGATGCTGCTTCTCTGTAAACTTGCAAAGCTTCTTCATATCGCCCCGTGTTGTAGTACAGAGCCCCCAGTGGGGACAGGATTTCAGCCTTGCGGGATACCTTCAGTGCCCTGGAATTCGGGAAGAAGAGATGTTTCCAGGTGATGTGGGAATCAAAGAAGAAGAGTGAGCTGTGGCTTGCACTGAGATGGAGCAGTAAAGCCATCCACTCTGCATGGCATTCTCATCCCACCATGGGAAGCATGATTTTAAGGTCATGGGAAGGGATAACTGTGCCCACAGCAGCAATTTCTCCAGCCATCCAAGAGGGAGAGGCCAAATCCAAAGTGCATGTGAGCATACAGCTGGGATAGCTGGCAGGGGCACGGAGTGAGAGCACAGGTTGGGATGCCAAAAAGGAGGTGGGGCTATGCAGGAGTTATAGCTGTTACTGGCACATCACTCACACAGCAACTCTCAGCACAGTGGGAATAGCACTAAAAGCCTGCTCAAGTCATTGAAAACATCTCTGACATTGTTGTTAGAACATCTCCCCAGCAAAAACCCAACCCAAAAACATCAGTGTGCTCAGCCTGGAGGCCTCAGTCAGTGCTGCCTAGCACTTTTCACAAGAAGTAGCCAAATAAATCTGATTCTGAATGAATGGAGAATCCAAGCATGCACTGACAGTTTCAAATATCACAGGCATTTCAGCAGACATGAGCCATATGGAGGGACAAGGGAAACTTTCTCCTCCCACTTCAGCTCCTTACCGTTTGTACCATGCCTCAGCCTCTTTGTTCTGACCCAGGGAGCGGTGAAGCCTGCCCAGGTTGACCATGGCAACATGGTGTGTGGGGCTCAGATGGATGGCCTGTCTGTAGTGGGACACGGCTCCTTCAGGAGCCCCTGGAGAAGAAAACACTTTTATACCAGTGGTTCAGCCCATCCTATCCCACCCAAAGGGATGTGACCCCTGTGTGTGTCCCCCTCCCATGAGAGCACCCTCCTACCCTAACCCACTGGCTCTGAGAGAGCAGTCCACAGAGGCACGGAGAACAAGCTACCAACGTTCCTTGCAGCCCCACCACTGCAAATCGTTTAGGCCATTTCAAAACAGAGACTATTCCTTATCACCCTTTAGTGTTGGTCCTGCTCAGTCCTTACGCATTGTGCATGGGAGTAGCTGCCAGTAGCTCACTCCCAGCTCGGTGCAATAAATCTGAGCCCACAGGTGTCTGGATGCCTACTCTGGAGCACATCAGCCCTGTCTCTGTGCTTCAGTGCCATTGGGTGGCACTGCTTCACTGTGAGAAACGCTTTACCTGGGAAAGGTCCTGCAGGCCATGACATCATCACCACCACAATATAAGACTGCAAACGCCTCCGAAAGCCCAAAAGAATTCACCAGTGTCCTGTGTTTTTAGGAAATGCCAATGCTCAACTTGAATGGAAGAAAGGTGCCAGACCACTCATCCATCAACTTCAGTGCTATTTCTTGTGGTATATTTTTATTTATCTAAACAATGTCTGTCCTCAAGAGGGACCCTGCAGTGCAGAACCCATTAACCAGCTATTGAAGAAATGAATGAGGCACAGTAAAAAGTCCCAATCTTTCAATAATGCAAATACTGCAAATTGAGCTACAGTGTGGGTTTAATTGGTTCACATAGTCTAGAAAAGCTCATCTGATGGTGAAAACTGATACTCACAGATTTGTATCCATCAACAAAGTATTAGACTGCCTATACTTCCAACCCACTTTATTTTCATGTTTTAATTAAATATATAAAAACAAAAGAGGTTTTGTTACTTTTGTACATTAACTATTGGATAAATTTTATATGAAGCCCAAAACAATTCCTTGTCATTCAATGCTGCTCAGGCAAGCCAAATGATTGGACATCCCTATGTTACAGTATTGGCATTTTTAAGCCAAATCACTTCAAAATAATTTAATTCAATTTCTAGCTGGAAAACAGAACTTGAAACAGCCTGTGTGTATTCGAGCACTGAACATAAGCTGCTGTGGGAATTTTATTTTCACAGCTTTCCAGACAAAGTTTGGTTTTCTTGAGATTATCTACGCAACATAAAAGCGCCATTAACACTCCTCGGTTATTTCCTCTATAGGAGATCTGGAGAAGTCTATCAGGAGATTTAGAAGCACTTAAGATTCATCAAAGACCAACTGCTTATCCTTCAGGGTAGGATTTCTTAAAGCATCCAGCAGCAGTCTCACTCTGCTTCCACTGCTGAGAAGATGGAGGTTTGTGAAAACCACACCTACAGAACAGGCCAGGAAGCAGCTGGGTGAGCACTGAAGTCCTCAAGGTCAGCCAATGCCTGTCCTGCTCAAGCCAAATTGCTACACAAATCACTAAGGGAGACACACTGAGCATCCCTATTCATTGCAGAGTCATCTAGAGATACATATCTCCAGAGCTGACACTTGCTGGAGGTCCTTGCACAAAACCTGCAGGTTCCCAGGATGGTGCATCACAGCCATTCTCCAGTGCCCACTGGGGGGGAACACAGGCTGAGTCCCTCACAGCTCCTTCACACTTTACCATGTCTCCAGGAGGGTTATTTACATGTCAGGATTCCAGTTTTGAAATTCAGTGTTTTTTTTGTTTTTTCTATTGTTTGTGTGTAGGGAAGTGTAGTAATAAAACAGGAAAAGTTAGTTTGGACTTTGGCAGAACACCCAAATGCAAAAAAGGAAGAGTGCTGTACTGCATTTGAACCAAACTTTTTGGCAGGCATAGGGCCATTCATCTGGGTCGTGAAAGAGAGAGGAGTACAATGCTGGAGTTTTTATTAATTGCAAGTTTGAATTTTGCCAGTGCACAAATTCAGGATCTCAGTATCTGTCGTTAATGCCGCAAGGCATTTTTCAATGATGAATATTCCTTTTGGCTTCGTATTTATTTCACATTGGTACCACAGGAAAATGACTGCTGAGTGTCAGCTCAAAGGAAGGACAGCTAGCTGCACACGGAAGGGCACGGCCCTTTGCCACTGTCCTTGCCTCCCAGGCACCACCGGAGCTGGGCACGGTGTGAAACGGACTGAATGGGGAGCAGCAATACACTGTGAGTCTGTGATGCTTCTCCACTGAGTCGCAGCTCTGTTCTGGAGAGACTTCAGGGAATAGCTTGGTTTCTACTAGCTCTTTGTCAGCTCAGATTTGGAAGCTTATAAAGCTGTCAGTAAGAGGTGGCAACTGCAGATGCATTTTATGTGGATGCCAGGAAGTGCCTGAGTCCATGGAAGTTGGATGGGAACCAGGAACTCAGAAAAGAAAGGCTTTCTCTGTCATTATGGAGCCCCTGAGAAATCAATTCACCCCATAGTATCTTACATTTTGTTTTCACAAAGGATTGTGGTTTAAAAGCCATATTTGTTTTTATAGCAGTGGCACTCAACCTTTAGTCAAAGAGCTGCTTTGTCACTAAAGAGCTGCAAGTGCTTCAAAGACCATAACGATCCACTTGTGTGCCTAGGGTTTTAAAGTGAGGTTTTACTTGATGCTGCCTGCTATCCCAGAGAAATTGCAGGATTGTGAGGGTGCTGCCCAGCTCGAATTGAAGAGAGAACTGCCTGTGCAAAGATGGCAAGAAACAGTGGAGGAAACATGCAGGCTGAATGCCTTTGCTGCACACTGAGTGCACTGACTACACATTTCAGTACACTGCCAGCTCAACAGAGCAGGGATATTTATTTCTAAGCTGCAGTAGAGGCACAGCTACTGCTCTGCAGTATACCTTCTGAAACTCTTTTAGAAGGATAGCGCTGAATAAAATATGTCAAAGCAAATAATCCTGAGAGAGAAAATTTTTTGTTCCATCTCGCTTACCGGTATCAACCAAGAAAACACCATAGTTGTTGTGCAGATCGGAGCTCTCTGGACAATTCTCTATGCCAGCCTTGTAGACCTCCTCTGCTTCCTTCAGCCGTTCCTTGAAACCAGATCACAGAATCACAGAATCATTAAGATTGGAAAAGACCAGTGAGATCATCCAGTCCAGTCATCACCCCATCCCCACCATGCCCAATAACCACGTCCCTCAGTGCCACATCCTCACTGTTCTGCAACACCTCCAGGGATGGTGACTCCACCACCACCTTGGGCAGCCTGTGCCACTGCAGCACTGCTCCTTCTGAGAAGAATTTTTTTCCAAAGGAAGAGGAGATTGAAGCAGTGCCCATGTTGGCACCACCAGTGCGCTCCCCTTGCCACACAGAGAGCTCAGGCACCAGCCCTGTCTCTCTAAGCCCCTTAGCAGGGGAACACAGCCCCTGGCTTCTGAGCAGCCAACATTTTACCCTGTGACAAAGACATAATATATCTGCACTCTGGTATGCCAGAGCAATCCTAACAGCTTTCCCCCTGTGCATTCACAACTTGAGCTACCTGTGAAACAAAAACATCAGTTGGAAAAGGTTGGGCAATTTGTGTGCAATGTCAGTGAGCCTCAGCTAGCACGCACCCAGCTGGGAAACGCATAGCGACAGGGGTCATGTTGGTTCTGTTACCAATCTGTCATTTGGGAGCTGATATGTTTTAATTTATTTGTTTAATGAGCATCTTGCTGGCTAACTTTCCCCCTCAGGAGCTCTGCTCTTCATTCCCTGAGCAGCAGGGAAAATACAAGGAATGAAAGCTCAGTGTGCATGACAGCTGAGGGATAGGGAGCTTGCACAAGGCAATGAGGGAAGCAGGAGGAGGACTGGGAGTGATGGAAGAGTGGGGAAAACCTGACAGATTCGGATGAAAAACAGGTGTTGTCAATGTGTGAGATGTACCTCCCTGGGACTGATGGGATGTGCTACTGCTGATTCTCCAATAGGCTAAGCCCCTACATTTTGCATAGATTTCAAGGAGGCTTGTAGGTGCAGAGCATTTCTGAAAAATGCACATACTTTCTTTGGGAGCACCCTGCCTATGGAAGTGTCCCATCGGCTGTGACCTGTCTAGCCTGAGCTATAAGCTGCAGGTCCTGAAAAAGAAACAAGGCATCTAGTTTGGATCAAATAGCAACTTAATAAGGTTTCCATTTCCCTCCAGCCAGACGGTACGTGCCAGCTGCCCACATGCTCACTAGCACCACTTATTAAGGTTTTCCTCCCACCTAAGCTCAGAGTTTTGCTGTTGGGTGTACTTACGGCAGGAAGGTTGTTCACAATGGAAAACAGCAGTGTGGAGGGATGCCAGGTAAACCTCCTGAGGCAAAGGGTGGTTTTTTTTTTTTCCAGTTTTTCCGCTTCTATGGAGCAGCCCTATGGTGACAAACCCCACAACCTCCTACCGAAGCTTTTTAAAATTAAATGGCAAAATTAACCATCCAAGGCCCCATAAGGAAAGCCTGGCAACACCACAGCAGACCTTATACTGAGGAGCTGAAATGAGGTGGGTCCATTTACTCCCTATCCCACCAATGCTCTCTGTGACTGGGATCCAATAGCCTGGTATCAAGAGCACAGTGTCTCCTTGGCTCAATATCCAGCTGTCAAGGCAGGCCCTGAAAAAGTATTGGTTTGGGGATCCTGGGCCACTTCTCTGTGTGAAGCAGACTTGGTTTTGCTGTTCAGTCCAGCTGTGAACTCTCCTCCAGTCCTGCAAATCCCAGAGCATACTGGGCTTCCTCTGGATTTAAAGGGTAAACCTGAGAGCAGCATTGGGTCTGTGGCTGTTTAAATGAACAGACTCTTTTCTCACCTCCTATTTCAGAACTGGAAAGCTGGAATTAATAGCACTGGAAGACTATGGCTTGATGAAAGCAAATGGTTTGTCATGGTTAAGTGCTTTCACATTTACGTGATGAAGGTCAGCCAGCAGAAAGATAGGGTGGGATAAAACACAGAAACACATTTTTTAAGAGTGCTTAAGTTTGGACATCGTGCATGTTTTTATGTGAATTTGATGTCATTATCCTGCAGGGTCAGGAAAAGTGAAGGAACCATCAGAACTGACTGAAATGAACAGTAACTTCTAGAGAAAGTGTGTGTGTTAGACATGCATTAACAATTTTAACAATTAACAATAAAATTAACAATATATTTTGAAGTTTTTCTGTATTGATTTCTTTTCCTCTAATTTTAATTTGCAACAGACGAGTATGGCTTTGTATGCACGGATGACGGTTTCCTTTGTATTATTTACCAACCATAAACTCGATCTTGAAGCAAGACAGGACTGTGCTAATCTGGATTAGCAGCAGCGTCCCATCTCAAAGCATTCCCACTCCCTGATTCTAAGCACTTTGAGCATTTTTGTCACGGTTGTACTGCACATGCATTTGTACAACGCTTTTCTGGCATCTAACATCCTAACCCTGCATGCCTCGGGCTCAATGCAGAGTCTGGAATGATTTCTCTAACAAAGCGTTTGTACTGAGAGCAGTCAGAAGTGGGGAAGGGTGGGCCCACCTCTTTCTGCCAGAGATTTCCCCCTCACAGCCGCTCCTCTTCTGAGGAGAAATGCTCTAGGTTCATCAAGGCTTGATTCTCATTAACACTTAATAACGCCACTTCCCAGCCCTTCATGAAACATTCATCAAGCTCACAAAAGTCAGAAGACAGGCTTAAAAATGTATGAGATTTTTATGATATTAGAAAAATTATGCACGTAAGGATCTCTCAGTAAAACTGCAGGGTTTTTAAGCCTGCTTTTATGTTGCTTTTTTTTTTTTCTTATGACTTGGATTTTCAGTGTGAACAGGATCTCTTCTGCAACTAAGTGGGTTAAAAAGTTTCTTTTTCTTAGTGTAGGCTAATATTCTTCCAAAAAAGAAAAAAAAAAAAACCAAAAAACTAGGAAACTTCTGGATCCAGCAACTAGAGCCTGAAAAGAACCATCCAGTAGTCTGAGATGACTGATAAACCTGAAAAAGCTAGAAAGAAGGTGCTCACAGAATCATGAAACAGCTTGGGCTAGAACGGACTTTAAAGCTTGGGCTGGAATGGACTTTAAAGCCCATGCAGTCCCAACCCCCTGCCATACGCAGGGCTGCCAGCCAGCAGCTCAGGCTGCCCAGGGACCCACCCAACCTGGCCCTGAGTGCCCCCAGGGATGGGGTACCCACAGTTTCTATGGGCAGCTGTGCCAGGGCCTCACCGCCCTCTGAGTACAGTGTAGCTCCGTTGGTTCTGAAGAGAACCGCTGTTACAGGGTCACGACAATGGCAAACAAAGACGTTTGATTTCTCATTCTAGTACCACTGAAACGACTGGGGAAAGCAGCAATCTGTTGTGAGTGAGTTATGCTATCATGCAGAGAGCAATAGTAAGAGCAGGCACTTATAAAAGGCACGAACAACATAAATTTGTGTACAGTGTGAAGGTGTTTTTTTTCCAGGAGGGCTCTGACTTCTGAATCAACCAGCAAGGAGAGAAAAGGGTGATCATGGCATGTAGCAGGTGAATGGTGCAGGAGACTTTTCTTGTGCAGTATTTTTTACAGTTCTGATACTGTTTTAGCATATCAGTTCAACTGTTTTTTCCTCTTTCTCAGCCTTAATGCAAAGCTGAAAGAGCATAAGCTGGTCACAGAAGTGATCACTTCACGAGCATTACTCAAATGTGCAGCTTTTAGCCCTTCAGCCCCTCTCTAAAACGTTCGAGGTAGGATCCCTGCCAAGGTCACTAGGACTGGTGTGTGAGGAAGGAGGTGCTCAATCAGGCAGTCATCAGCTGTGGCTGAACATGAGAATGTGTTAAAAGCCTGCAGGAAGTTGTTATTTTCTAAAGAAACTTTACAAACTATCTTTTCTTCCTTAGCAATTATTCAAGTCACAAGAGGATGAACGATCTATACATAAAAGCTGATGAATTATTGCAGGCCTTACTAATGACATTTCCTTTGGGCAAAAGACCTCAGGGCTCTATAGTCGTTTTATTGCTCTGTTGACCTTACGACTGATGGTTCTAATTAATAAATTCAATTAATATTAAAAGCAGGTATTACTGCAGACAACTCATTTCCTATACTTGCAGGAGACTCCTCATGCAGGGGCTCATTCAAAGGAGAGTTCCCATTCAACAGGGTTCTTCTTTCAATTCATATACTATATTTCTAGATTCGTGCAGCTGATATTGATAATATTCAAGCACTTGAAAGTCTTTTAAAAAGGAAAATAAAATAGCACGTCTTTAAGTAACCTGTATACATCATAGATGAATTTTGCAGAGTATCTACATCATTAAAGAAGCCAAAGCCACAGTTCAGCTGAAATTTATCCACTTGCAGAGAGAAGATTTAATTAACCAGACTAATGGAAAATAGTGAAAGATGGTATTCCATTGCTGTGTCTGCATTTGCATTTTGGCAAGCTTTTATTTTGAAAGATTTAGCATCCCATGCTATAGAACGGTAAGATCTGATATTCTGGGGAGAAAAAATCAGTTTTCAAAAGCTATGTAGAAGCCTGTGTCTGCTGTGCAAGAACCTTACCACTCACCATTACAGGGCCAGACTAGGGCCATTGCTTGTGGCTGCAGACCATGGGAGCAGTGCCCAAAACGCAGCATCCCTCATACGTGCTGCTGCCTGCTTGCAGGAAAGAAGGGTGGGTGCTCTCAGTGTGGGCACCCATACTTTTTTTGCATGCCTCAATTTCCCTTTTCCTATGTGGAGACAGTATTTCACCTCACAGAGACCTTCTAGAAAGAAATTACCTCACCGCAGCAAGCAGTGAGAGCCCTGAGCAATGAGAGTGATGAAAAAGCCCATGAAGAAATGAGTAATCCTGCCTCCAGAGCACAATCTGGACCCTGTGCAGTAAATAAGGTCTGGGGCACATATTGAACAATGAGGTTAAATCAAATATTGAACAGCTGCTCATTAAGAGCAACATAAAGCAAGCGAGCCTCTCCACCCACTGGATGTGATCACTGACTGTGGTAATTAAGGGCTCTATTCTGATGGGTTAGATGCAAAGGGCAAAACTGAAAAGCAAGAAATTCAGAAATCTTGTTTCTGGCATTTCCTAGTTTTGGAGGGCTTTCTTATAAAACCCCAAGGTTACCTCTGTAGGTGTGCATGAGGAGGGAGCACTCACCTATTGTGCTGTCAGCATTCAAGGTGCAATGTATAAAGACTTTGCTATAGATGTAGGGAGGAGCAGAAAGTACATGTACTCACAACTTTAACAGTGATTTAGTTCAGAACCACACCACGTGGGTGTAATTACTCATTAAGACCGAGTTGCCTCCCATACTGAACAAGTCATCTCTAAAGCAGCAGCCCAACAGATCTCTCCAGATAGCCCCAGGCTTGTGCACTTTGCTGCACGTGTGTGAAGTGAGAGTGTTTCCACTCTGCAAAGGAAGAGTGAGTGTTTCCACTCTGTGACTGCAGCACTGGTGCATCAGCCCTCAAGAGGAGCAAGAAACCCAAATGAGGCCTGTTACCTGTTCAGCCAGCAGTGAGGCCAGGCTTGAGTAGGCATCTGCGAAGTCTGGGCCATATTTGATGGAGTCCCTCAGTAAGATTACAGCCTCCTCCTTCTTCCCTTGAGACCTGCAAGCCAGGGAGGGAGGGGGGAAAAAAGAAGGAGAAGCTCTTTAGCAGCAGATCATCCACTGAACAAGAGATGTGAAAGACTCTGTCTTGTTCTTTTCAGCAAAGGCTAAATAATTCACTTGTGCCTTCTCTCCACAATGCACACACCCAGCATCACCTGCATCGTACTTAACCATTCTGCCCACCCTGTGAAAGAGGATGGGCTCTCCAGTCACTGCATACATGCTCAGTTTTGCTTGCTGGCACATACTCTTTCCTGTAGGTGATGCAGATGCCCCTGATATGACTCCTGTATGTCACTGGAATGGTAGGCACACCAGGAACACTAGCACAGGCACTGCCTGCTCGAGCTCTGGTGCTCACAAGCAGAGCACACTGTTTTGAGCAAATGAGGGCTCCTTCTCCCATCCCTGCTGTAAAAATGTGTCTCCCTTCCCAGACAGCTACTAAAGGAGGGAAGACTGACATCAGATGTGTCTGGAAGGAGCCAGAGAGAAGCAAGTGGGTCACTTGTTGAGGAAAAGAAGAAACACAGGTATCTGTATCACGTTGGCAGAGATGAAGGAACTCATTCTACTTCATACCAGAGTGGGAAACGTGCTCACCAGGGCAATTCCTCAACCAATTCTTTGTGCTTTTTGCACCAATACATTAATTTCAGCAGCTGGGAACACACAGGTTTTAATGAATCTGCTGTTTGGTCTACTCCTTTGAGTTTTCTGTTCATACTGAGCATTATGCACTGTACTCAGACGAGACAAAACATCTCCAAATGGTGAATTCCTCAATACTCCACACTGTGAAGAGCAAAGAGTAATTTATTTTGACTGTCCTGCAATCAGCACAGGCTGCATGTTCTCTTAAGTCACAGCCTTTAGATTTGTTAACTTCTCCAGCCCTACTGTACTCTCAGTATTTCTCCTTTTGGAAAATAAACCAAATTCCACCTAATCCATTCAGTCAGGATCTTTAGATACAAAAAGGACAGCAAAAGCATTCTCAGGCATGATTTCCTGGAAAGTCACTTGCATGCCAGGAGGGGATGCTGGCAGGGATAACAGTGGGTCTGCAGTCAGCTAATGTGGCCCCAGTTGTGCCACTGAGGAACCAAGTAACCTGGGAATAGGATATCTGCCAGCAACCTCGCTCCCACAGCCTACAGGGCAGAGGTGCAAAGCATTTTCTGCTTCCTAAAAACACTGTGGAATCTTTGCAAGTTGCTAGACCGCTAGTGCTGTTATATATCCAGGTTTATAGTTCATTACATTAACGTTTTAAATAAAAAGTATTGGATCTCATTAAATAATTCCTAACCATGTCAATCATTAGGCTAGAGGATTCTATTCCTCAGATCCTATGGATTATGAGCAAAGAATATTGAAAAATTGTTCTCTTAATGAGCTAAATTATTTTTTTCCAGTTACTTTACGCTTACTGCCCTGGAAAAAGGACAAGCCTTCCTCAACAAAAATCTATGGATGTTTTATTATTCAAGCTACAGTTTCACCAGTACCACTTTGTATTCCTTCCCTTGGAAAAACGAGAAGATTTCCTGAGCAAACATCTAAGGATGCTTAGCTGGACTGGAACAACATTTTCTTTGTGCTGAGTGTACAAGAAACACGAATAGCAAGGCATACAAAAAGAAACAAAGGACCCTGGAACAGAGAAAGTATGTGAACACCTTGCCGCTTGGGGCTTAGATTTCATCTGAGTGACAGGGTCAAGTAACCAGATCTTGTTTATAAGGTGCAAATTTCAGCTGATAATATATGTGGCTTTGCAGAATTTCTCCCTTTTCTAGTTATATAACTGTAGGAACATTTTCCCTGTCCGTTATGCTAAGTGAAAACAGTTGTGCTACTCTTTTTCTTCTACCAGTGGTGCTCCATATAAATTACACGAATGAATCAAAAACAAATAAAGAACCACTTTTCCCCTGCACTAATTAGAGACCAGCTAGCTTGTCAATTTATAAAACTTTTTGATTCCTTGGCTGGAGTTTCATGACACATTTTCATAAATCAAAACCAGATGACTGCTTCATAAAGGTATTGATGTTTGGCAAAAATGTAGGAAATGCCAGCTACAGAAATAAAAGGATTAAGTGATCCGCTCAGCAGCAGTAAAAGTTCCCATTAACCACAAGCATGCTCTAGGAATATAGGGCAGTCCTCCTAATTACTCTTTTTTTTTTTCCAAAATGGCCTTCTCTTCGTTTGATCCAAAAACAATGTTTGTCTCCTGAAAGTGGGGGTAGAGAGGGAAAGATTATGGCATCTTTTTATGTGACAGCCTGAGTTATATTACAAAAAGCAGATTCAATAGTTTCTCAGAGAGCTCAGTCCTGCAAGATACTGACTGCTCTGGCCAAGCACTTAAACACATACTTAACTTTTATATATGCAAGCTGAAAATTAATTACTGGCTGAAGTGCTTTCCTGGACCAAGTCCAACATATTCAGCACTTTTCAGAATCAAGGCTGTAGTTTTTACAAATCTCATGCAATCTTGGAGAACACTGAGTGTTGGGAGAACAGTCCAATACACCACAAACACCAAATACACCAAAGATTTACCACAAACTGGTGATCTGCAGCAGAAAAAGCTAGGTAATATATACTTTCAACCTGACAGAGAGAAGAACAAATTCAACTGACACAAGGAGCCTACGATCACTTAATCCTATTTCTCCCCAAGTTACCTTAGTTTCCAATGCCCTCTTCTAATTCTCTCTTCCACTTGAGTCTCCAGCTCTCCACAACCAGCATGGTACAGCTGAATGCAAGGAGTAGCTTCTTCCCCTTGGAGCATCGCTTACATATTTTTGCAACTGCCCAGTAGTTCAAGAAGCATCAGCTTAAACTACCCCAGAGAAGCCTGGAGATCCACAGGGCTGTGTGTGGGCTATTACTAGCACTGAAGCAAATTTCATTCACAACAGAAAAGTAGCCTAAGAATTAGTGCTCTAGAGGACTTTTGAACTTTCAAGATCTGCTTTACAATCTAAGGTTAGTTTGACCACTTTAAAGCCAGAAACATGGAACTTAGTAAGAGCTCTTCAACAGTTCTAAACATCTCACCTCGGTTTTACACCATAATCCAAGGGAAGCTTGTAGTGCGTAACTGTCTGAAAGGAAACTCCTAAGCTCATTCAACTCCCTGGGTTTAAAGCAATTCAGAAAATTGAGATACACTCCTTTGGTTTTCTTCTATGCTATGTGGATGGATGACGCCAAACCAGGGCACTAGGCAATATAGTGCAAGGAAGGGTGCCTTTTCAGAAGGACCAGGTCTGACAGGAAACTCAAGAAGTTGAACAAAACCGAATTTATGTCCTGCACCCAGAGTTAGACAACTCCGTGCACCGGCACATGCTGAGGAACAACAACAGGCTAGAAAGCAGCTCTGCAGGAAAAGGCTCTGGAGGTCTTGATGGACATGTTGGCCATTGGCCCGTGATGGTGAAGAAGGACAAGAGTGTCCCAGGTTAGTGGGCCCAGGGAGATGATCCTTCCCTTTCTTACAATATTTATGAGACTGGAACAATGCCTAGTGTAGGACACTCTCATGGAAGAAAGACACAATCATACTGAAGAAAGGCCAGCAGAGAGATGTTGAAAAGGTATAGGCTGTCCTTGGAGATGTTCAAGATTCACCTGGACAAAGGCCTGAGCAACACAATCCAGTCTGACTCACTTTGAGCTGTGGGACTGACTGATTCATCTCCAAGAGGTTCACTTCGACCAAGAGTTACTCTTTGAATCTATAGTAAACTTGATGCTACCAGTTTTTTTGTGGTGTGTTTTTGTTTTGCTTTTGTTTTTGTTTGTTTGTTTTTAATTGAGTTAAAATATGTATGTGATGCTGAGGTACAACTTCAGTACTTCAAGCAATAATGAGTATTCTAATCAGAAATCATCCAGAAAGCCAGATGCAGCATCACTGAATGTTATTGTTCAGTTTGCTTCTTCCAAAAGAAGGAAGGAACACTTCACTTTCTGAAAGACCTTGATCCGCAATACATATAATATCTACCTGATGCTTTCCAGTTTTTTCGGACACTTAGGGAAGCCCATGTTAGCACATTCAAATACATACATACCCAACAGCCTGTATTAGGGAGGCAGACAATACTTCCTCTGATTAGATAGATTCGCTAAACTTGGAACAAATAAGAGTAAAAAATGCACAGAACACCTTTTGTTACTCTACATGCAGAACAGAATCATCCCTTTGAATAAACTCAAGATCTCATGGGACACTGTTTCTAGGCACTTCTCTTTTTCATTGAAAATTCAGCCATAAGACTCTGAAAGCACGTAAGAGTTATGAGGCATTTCTTCATCAGAAATGCTGCATTGAATATCAGAGAGCTTTATGTATAGAGAGAGTTCAGCAAAGAGTAAGTTCTCTCCCATTCTGCAAAAGAAAGCTGAGATCCTAAATATTTACTTCAAATGTTCATAATATTTTATTTCTTGTCTCTTTACAGAATATCCCATGGGCTATAAATTTATGTGAGGTATTCTGAATGATACGTATTTATCTCAGTTTTTCAAGCTGTATGTCAACAAAGCTGAATCTATATAGAGGAGCTAAATATTTATGTAGCAGGAAACTTTGAAACAAAACAAAAGAAAGCAGCATTGAGCTGCTTTGGAACATGAAAGTGGAAAAAGAGATTTCTCACTTTTAGGCAGGCCACCTTCTGGGGCTATTTTAACTAAGATATCTGTCTGTGTTGTTTAATTATCCACTGTCCAATATTTATAGTAGGCAAGAAAAGGATGACATACAACTTTATTTTAGAATATGTAAACAAAACCAGTGGTCTATTCAACCTTTGTCTTGCAATGATTCCTGAGAACATTCATCTTATGGCATGTTTTCTTCATCATATGCAAACAGAAAATGGAATCTCTTTCTAATCAAGGGTATCCAGAGAAAACAAAATAATAATGAAAAATTTCCATCTTGTTTTTCTCCAAACAAATTTTTACTCAAGCTTAAATCACAGCAACAGATGCGTGAGCAGACAGCTTATATCCAGGCAGTAATGAGCAGCAGATTCCTGGATGGGAACAGCAATCCCACCTTTCCAAAACCCTGGAGTTCCCCTTTCCCTGCACTGCAGAGGTGAAATCTTGTATCTGCAATGAGATTTGAGTGGGTGTAAGGAATGCAGCAGAATTTGACTAGGAATTCCATGCCAGACCATTTTGTTACACGTCCCATTATACAAAACACAGTTACTAGACAAGATTTGGATGTTGCAAATGTGTCTGTTTCGGCTCTGTATCTGATATAGTCACCATAGCCTCTGATAAGAGGACAGAAAATCCTCTCTATGTCCTGACCTCTTCTCACTGCCATCAGTTTAAATATCAAAACACCCTTTCTAATGTCTCATGTCACAGCCAGAAAGCAATATCCGCCTGTAATATTCTGCAAATTCCAATTCATTACCTAGATTATAATAGCATTTAGTATCTGCATAATTCTGCTTGCCTTATACCAGCAGCATAGCACTCTTTTTCCTCCCAGTAGAACACAGTCTCTCAGTGCATTCTCCACATTAGGTTGAATAAAAGGATAACTTGTGTTATCTTGTGTTAGCTTGTGTTAGCTTGGGAACACAAGTAAACTACCTCTAGCTTCTGCATGTGGCTAGAAGAAACTTGTTTGTGAGAAACTGCTCTGCAGCTGTCACTGAATCTCCTTGCTTTCTGTGAATGACTCCACTTCTTATCCTGATACGTGATGCCTTATTGTCTCCTGCTGTTATATATACGGCCACAGTACTAAGGGGTGGCACGGGCTTCTTGCCAGCCAGCCCCCACTGGTATCCACTGGGGTTAATCCCAGGGCAGATGCTTAACCAGTAAGCTGCTGCCAGTACTGAGAACTTGGAGGAGACTGACTGACTGACTGGCCACCCCTAGTAACATGAGTACCTTTCTATTAAAACTATGAATGATAACTTGCCTTCGTGTACTTTCTTCAGGATTAGTAAACCTTATGCAGAAGTGCTGGTGCTTCTGCATTGCACGTGTATGTGCTAATCCCTCACCAGGAATTCTACCTAAGCAGGAAGATACAGCCATTTTCTGTTATAATTAATACCCTTAGTGCATCCAGATGCAATAGGCCGCTTTGGAAGCCTAAAAGAGTTTAGAAAATAGAAGTAAATAGGTGTGGGAAAAGGAGAGAGGGAACCTGAGAGCTTTGTTTTAAAGAGGTCAGCAGAAGTATCACACACCTTTAACATATCACAGTACGTTAAAGGCACCACAGAAGGATACAGAGTGCACACAGCCTGATGTATCACACAGTGTCTTAAATATCACATCAGGAAAAACATGACATATTGCACACAAAACAAACAGCAGTTCTAAGACAATTTCCCACAGGCCTCTTTTATGCTTTGCCAGCGCAACAAATCCAGTTTCTGCCCATCTGTTGGGTCATAAGAGCCCATCAGCTTGCCAGATTTAAGTGTTATTGACAGAAAATATCCCAATGCTGCTTCTGCCTTTTGTCTTTTTGTGTTAATATTTTATATTTAGAAAAAAAATCACAGAGAATAGTAACTAAATAGTAACTAAATAGTAACTAAATAGTAACTAAAGCAAATGGGATGGATTAAGAAGGCGATATTTATTTTTAAACAGCACTGCCATCTAAGGTTAATTTCAATCAATCAAATATCACGAATAATATAGACTTTTCATTTATCTTGCAATAAGACTGTCTTTACCTTTCTTGTGAGTATTTCCAGTAAAGCACTAGCCTGTCTTCTACAGAACTACTAATTACCCATATTCTAACCCCAAGCCATCAGATTTACTTGTAGTATTAGTCTGACAACTTCTCCATTACCAAATGAATCAGGCAGAGCTTCAGCAATCTACTTAATATCCTTCACATAAACTTCACACTCAGAGTGATGGAAGGCAAGGCAAGGTAAGGCAAGGAAAGGCAAGGGAAAAACTTACAATACTAACCTGTCAAAAAAACCAGCAGTGCAGTAACAGAGATTATTTTTGTTTAATTGCACCTCTAGAAGATTTTAACATAGTGGCAAAGCTTTTCTTGTAAATCTAAGTTCAGTCTTTAGGAATGGTTAGTCAAATTAATTTGCAAGATTATGACTGCTATTCTCCTTGCTAAAGGCTAATGCTCTAAATGACAACATATCAAATTAGGAGCTGATCAACTCATTTTCTTGCTCATTAGAGGAACCACATAGGGATGTAAGCCAACTTTCTCCCCAAACCCAGACCTACACCACCCCTGGAATCAGATGAACCTTCTCATTTGCTTCACTGAGCACCTCAAAAGTTAGGTGCTTATATTGAAACTACACAGCAGACTTTCCAGTTACAGCTAACTAACAAGAAGGGGAACTTTTTTCCGAGGGATCTGCTGGGTATGTGTTATTCATTAGATCTGCATCAAATGCCTGCCTTTGAACAATACGGCTTGCTTCACTGGAAACGTTTACACCTCTCCACTGAGATGGAAATCTCAGGTGACTGGTTTGGATTTGCACTCCTCATTTTTTGATGCCTAATATGGAACAAGGGAATGCCCTCCAGCTGAAGCATCTCTGTAAACAGCACCTGAAGTGACCTGGCAGACAGCATAAGGACATCCACACTAAGCCTTGTCCCCGTGCCAACAGTAAGAACTAATGCCATTCCTTTACCAGACAGCAGAAAACCCACTGTAGTGTTGTGCACAGAGAGAATCTGGATTTCCCAACTTACTTGAGCAGGTTGCCGAGATTGAAGAGAGCTCGATTGTGCTGAGGGTTTAACTGAAGGGCCCGCCTATAGTAGTCCTTTGCCTCCACCACGTCTTTGGTCAATGTCCCCAGGTTGTTGAGAGCACTTGCATGTCGAGGGTACAGTCTGGGGAAAAGAAAATATCAAGTTACAGATTCTCATTAAGTGACACACAAAGCTCAAGTCACTTGTCCAGCCACCACTGCTGTTCAGCACTCAGTAATGGGAAGGAAAGCTGGAAAATAACATCTTCCTTTCATTTGCTGCAGGTCCTGATGGCATCATGAGGAACCTTTTCAACTCCCAAAGAGATTGTAAATCAGATCTTCTCCTACAGCTCCCTTATGCTTCCAGGGCAGAAGGGAACACTGAACAGCTTTGAAATGCTGTTTTACCCTCCAAGCAAAAGGCAGAGTGATCAGAGCAGCCTGGATGTTTTTATTCAAAATGCTTCTCGAACAAGCAAGAACCGCTTAGTCACAAATATGTTTCCAATGGAAATATGTTTTGACATATACAGAAACCAACACAACACAGCTAAATGGATCCGTGGCTTTTTTTTTAAATATCTGTTTCCCACAATAAAAGTGACATTAATAAAGGGCAAAGTGAAGCCTGAAATCAGCTGCTGAACCATGTTTTCAGGACGAAGCAAAATGATCAAAAAATCTGGAAACAGACTGCATTAGAATATGAATTCCCTGAGCTTCTAGCTGTATCTTTTTTTTTTTTTTTTTACCACTCAGCTCTTCTTTTAACTGTTCAAAACAAAAACTTGAATCTGTTTCAGTCAAAATATTTCACATAATGCCCAATGTATCTCCATTAAAATTCCCTATGTATTAAAATGCATATTGTCATCCACTCAGCTGCTTCAACTCTCAGGCAAAATCAGGCTCCTACAATCATACTGCAGTTTGTAGGTTTTTCACTGGAAAACTCTAGAGGTAAAAGTGATCCAGGACCCTTTGTATCACAGATGGATGAAAGCTTCATGATCATGAGGTTCATGATGATAATCAAGAAATGTGAGAGAGACACCACAGAGGTCCCACACAAGCTGGGAGAATAGCTGGAAAGGAAGGTGCCCACAGACCCCATCTTGATGCTCATTTTATTCATGATAGGGAGGAAGCAGATTAAGACGGCCAAGGCTTCAGTTTGAGGAGACCTAGCCTCAAATCCTGCTGCCAGTGCACATTTTCTATTTCAAGCCAAGACAAGTCACTTGGCATTTCTTTGCCTTAGGTCCCTGTTTGTAAAGTGTGGATAATAGCTTTGTGATGAGGAGAGAGATGTGGATAATGACATTAAAAGTAGTTAGCTGTGACAGCTCAGGGTATGGCACGAGGAAAGGCATTTAAAGGAAGCAGAGATTAAGATTATAATGTGGTCTAACTCTAAATTTTGAGAATCTAATCTAAGACTTTCTACGTTGTTTTTTTTCTTGCCTGGAGTTCCTCATTTTGTCAGTTCAGCCCTGGGATTTTCTGTACTTAAGTAGCATGAATAATTCAGCACTTTATACACTGCTGCAACATTCGTATCAGTCATATTTTCATTCCACAGCACTTAAGTGATTCTGGCAGGGTCTTATTTGGGGGGGAAGCCAGGAACACATGAGGAAACTCAGAGAAAAAAGGACGTGCACCAGGAACAAATTCAGGATGTTTCCTACAACTAAATAAGAAAAAAGCCCCAAAACTCTTTTTCCATCCATCACTGAGCCTGGCAGACAAATAACACACAGCCACATCATTGAGGACAGAGCATTCAAGGATGGAGCTGCGTACGTTTTATATAAACTCAGGGTATTATACAGACAAAGGGTAAATGTAATAACCACCACTCATATCTAATGAGTGCAGCTCTGTCAACATTCCTCCTGTTCAGATAAGTATCTTGTCTATCATAGGTAATCACTTCTCCTGATGCAAGCCTTCAGGTGCAGTTTTCTTGTACAAGCCACCATCTGCACTATCTGCACAATATTCATCCAAACTACCTGCATTCGTGGCTTAAATGATTTTGGAAGAGGTCTTTAAATGATCTTATTACAGAGAAACAAAGAGAAGGCTACTCAAGGCTAGCCTCCAGTTGTCACGAAAATAGCACCACTTTCCATCACTGAAGCTACCCAGCCAGTATGAAGCACTTCTGGGTGTGAGAGGCTGCCTGCACTTGGCGAAGAGTCACTAAAAGACAAAGTGATCAGTGGGTAGGGGCTGAATGTTACCCTAGCCCTAAACTCCATTGGCCAGCATGGTTAAGCCTCCCTGGATGAAAAACACTGGGGGGAAATTTACATAGGAATGGCCGTGGAGCAAAGGACAGGATCATACCTGCTTTTCACCACCTGGGATGCAGTTCTGTTCTGCAGTTCTCAGACACCGTCGTGAGTAAAGAATGTTCTAGCTGCCTTCTGGCAAATAACGAAAGGCTCAGTCTTGCTTCCTGTTTCTCTCACATGATTTGAACATTGCTTTCAACTAAAAAGGTTTGGTAGTTACATTTGAGTCTTGTTTTCCATTTGGCTACGATAAAAGCCAAGCACCCCTTTTGTCAGTACTCATATCAAAAGAGCTCTTATATCTGACACGAAGTCCCTTGACACAAAAGCGGCCAGAGGTATTGCAGACAATTCTCGGGAAATCCAGAAACAGATGAACATTTTACAAAAACTGATGGTTTTGTCCTCAAACTTTCCAAAATTAATTCTACTCTAGGCGTCTACTGCCCCGCATAACATTTTGGGCCCAGGAGATTTGCTTGCAACGATTTGCAGAGGAATGAAAATTCAAGATTAAAAAACAGCACTGATTTCACCTCTGAACAGTTCTGACCAACAGTTCCATAAATACATTTCTGAGCTCAGCGCTAAAACCTCTTGACAGCAAATCATAGGATGCAGACACAACTCCATCTATCCTGGGCTCTATTTCTTATGTTTTACATTTATTCATTACATCTCACTGCCCTTTCCAAGAAATGTAAGTGAAAAAACAGAACCTCAACCAGCACAAATTGTCAGCTTAAGCCAGCTTAGCATCTGGCCCGAAGAAGTTATGACAGTTGCAATTTTACATATCCGGACAAATGTTGGGAGAAAAAACCTGAGCATGAGGAGATAAGGCAGTGGTGCTTGGCTTTTCCACTAAGGTTCAGTTCTTTAAGTTTTTATTGGAATATTATTCTAGTATGGTGATACTGCAAGATGACACTCAACTGAGCTCAGCAGAGAGCATAACCAAGCCCTAAGACAGCAACACCTACAGTAAAGCAATCAGAGACACTGCATGGCCCATCTGGAAACAGTTCCCAGGAGTGGTCCAGCACTAAGCCCAGACCAGGGTCTGATCCCAAATGCAGCTTGGGCTCAGCTACAATCTCTCAGATACTTGCAGGCCAATTCATACCAACTGTCCTCAGGGCTACAGAATGGGTCCCAGAGCCTTTTCTATGTATTAATACAGACACTGACTGAAGGATGAATGGTCTACCCTACATTCTTCATGTGCACCCACTGCTTCTAATAGCAGTTTCCTAGGGATAAAACAGAAAAGAACAAAGTCTTGTGGCTGGGTTTACAGAACATCCTAAAACTTGACCAGAGATAACTAATTAAAGCCACATTTGCTAAAGAACTCTCAAAAGTTTCTGCAAAGTCTGCAGATATACCATTTGCAAACTGTTTTGCTTTTTGCTGTCCATGATCTACTATCTTTGTGAAAGAAGGAAGGTATACTTCTTTTTTTTTTCACTTGTATGCTCTTGCAAGGGTTGTGCCGTTTTTCAAGATTGTCCATATTGGTCCCAATGATTTCTGATAGCTACCTTGTTTATCTCAACTGAAAATTCTCTGATGCAAAGATTGTCTCTTCCGCACGTGTGTCTATTTCTTGGAAGAGTAAGAAATACCTTACAATGGGGTGTCAAGGTAATGTGACGTCTCTTCATGCCACAATAATAGCAGTACCCAGAACGTAGACCTTGTTTTACAAATAGCTGGGACACCAGCAAAAAAAAATCAGCTGTTATAATGTATATGGTGTTTTATAACTTCTCTTAAGAAAACAAAGCATTCTGCCTGGACACACACAGTGCTGTGTTTTCGTTGCCACCACCATTGATAATAGTAACAGTCTGTAGGCAATATTCTTCTTGCTATGCATCTGATTAGGTAGAAATTCCTCTAGGCTTCACCTAATCAAATGCAAGTGCTGCATTATTTATGAAAGAAAGCTGAATTTCATTAAATCCATTCTACAAGAAGCAGTTCATGTAAAAAAAATCAATTTCTCCTTTCTTTTAGAAATCAGAGTTATTTTCTCTAGAAAACTTGCATTCATAGGTAATTATAATAGAAGCCTTGAAACAGCAATTACTTTAAAAAAAAAAAAAAAGAAGAAGAAATCAACCTTATATTTTAAAGCATATTTTAAATCAGACTGGGATTTCAATTTTGAAGAGAAGACAAGTGGGATGTTTCCTTGTTGCACAATGAATAATTCAAATGATTCCTCCAGTGCTGCATCTGCAATTGTCAGAATAAATTTAAGCAGCTTCTCATTTAACTACTACAGGTATACAGTGCACAAGAACTCCTGTTAATAATTATCCTCACTTCTTTTAGGCTAGCAAAATTCCCTCTAATACTATTGAACAAAAGCATTATTGACTTGCACGGTCAACTAGTCTCATAAGATGATACCAGGCAGAAAACGTATACAATCATCAAAATGCTGACGACCACTTATTTTGCTTTTTAATTAATGCTGTTATTATGTGAAACGTTAGTTAAAAAAAATAAACTGAAGGGTTTTATTTGGCAACATATTTATACTACAAGAGATCCCCCCCAAAAAAGAGAAAGGCAGTGAGTTTGTTGTCATGGATACAACCTATAATCCACTAAGAATTTTAATTCTTTTAGTTCAGATGTAGAGAGACCACTTAAACCCTTGGCAAGCTCTGCTCACAGATCTGCCTTAAACAGCCCCTGGTTTGGTGCCAGAGTATTAAGGGGGCAAAAAGCATTAGCCTGACAATTCCCCACTCACTCTTGGAGTGTTACAGGGCTTTTGCACAGCCAAAACTAAACAGGGGTACAAAGCAAAGGGGATGGAGCCACTCTAAGGCACAGTTCCTCAGGGAAATGACCACAAACAGCACAGAACAGGTCCCATTGATGGCTCTGAGGGTCTAGCAGCACAATGGGAGCTGCTGAAAGCCATCCAGAGCCATCTCTTAGAGCTGGGACACCCATAGGATGTCACCGTTTCCTGGTGGCTTTCCCTGATGCCCCAAGTACCCATGACAAGCCTGTCAAAAGCATGCTCCCACTGAGTCGGGACATGAGTCAGACTATATACAAAAGCCATAAACAACACGGGACATAACTAACCTAACAGCCATGCCATAACAGCAGCAGAAAAGAAAAATCCACCTGCATCTCCTTGTATGATACTCAAAGAGGCCCTGCATGTATTCTTTTCTGCTAGAGAAAAAAAAAGAGCAACTGGCTGAACTGGAGAGATATAGCATGCCTGCTTTTCGTTACCATACCCTTTAACTCAATAATCATAGAATCATTAAAGTCAGAAGAGATTACTAAGACCATCAAGGCCAACCCCAACTATCCTCATCATGATCACTAAACCATGTCCCTCAGTGCCAACAAGGTTCTCAAACACCTCCAGGGACAGTGATTCCACCACACTTCTGGGCAGCCTGTTCCAATGCATCACCACTCTTTTTGAGACAATTTTTTTTCCTAATATACAACCTGAACCTCCCTTGGCGCAATTTAAGGCCATAAACTCTCATCCTATCATTAGTTATCTAGGAGAAAAGGCCAACCCTCTTGTGTTCAAGCACACAGAATATGCTCTACCTTTGGAGCAGCTGTAGTTCAATATCACTGCTGTGCCACTGTGGGCAAACTGCTGGTGTTACCTCATCTTGGCCAGAGGATGCTGTATTTTCTCACCCATTCTTCAAGATGCTGGATGCTGTCTGGCTGCCACTTGTCATCCTTCTAGTGCCTATATGACCCTGCCACAGTGCACTACAGGCACAGACTGGCTGCAGCCAAACTAAGGGAGCAATCAGGCTTTAATTACCCCACCTCTATTGTTGGCAGCATGGCAACCTCTTTTTAAGACACGTTTTGCCCCATTTCAACATTTATAGTAATATTCTATTGGCATCACTTTGCCAACAGAAGAAAGTTACGTCAATAATATTACACCTTTCCCAAATTTTTATACTACTCACTCTATATTTACTCCTGTACACCCAATTTTCCAATTTGAATATTACATCACACTCATTTTCATGTGTTTACTTAGGTTCTCCTAAAGCTCTGTGTAAGGTTGATTTAAAAGCTAATGCTATACAGAGAGCAGCCATCCTACAGGGAATAATCCTACACTGGCAACAAGTCAGGTCATGGTCTCATGACATCATGGCATCTTGGTCTGAAAGCTCTATGTGATGTAGGTCACAGAGCCAGACCTTATGTCATCCTCCAAAAGACCTTCAATTTGCAGCATCTGAATTCCTTTTATAGTGGAAGAGGCAATTCTGCAATATTAAGCAGCAGCTTGTTTCTTTTGAAGAGTTTTAATAGTTGCATCAATATTTCCTCAAAGTTAACATCCTTCAGCTTGGCAGAAAATTTGTGGCAGGCTAGGATTTTTTTTTAAACCTGGAAATCCTGTTGAAAGTCAGGCAAGTGAGAGATCTAAGGCTTTTAGGTTCCTTTGAAAGCCTCAGGCATAATCTCCTTCAGTGAAAGCATGACAAAGCAGTCACTGTATGTGCACAGCCCTGATTGCTGCTATTACACCTCACCCATTTCTATATTACTCAGTGATGAGGCGGGTTGGATCAGCACATCACACAATGCCAGGAATGAGGCAGGGAGCAATCCTAACTTCATGGGGTTAACCTTGTGCAGTTCTCATCTCTGAACCTCACCGATGTGCTCCACCCTATGAGCGGTTCTGTGGGTCCCACCAGGGTCTTCACTGGCACTACATGGACCAGGCCCTGATGGAAACACCAAGATCATAATTTGGTCCTTATGGGTCCCTTCCAATTCAGGATATTCTATGATTCTATGACAACTGGTTTAAGAAGTGATGCTGCATGCAGTTAACAAAAGAGGTATGTGGAATGCCTACAGCTATTTCAGACACCCATCAGTTTGTCCCACTCACCACTGCTGAAGGGCAAAGGTCCCCCCACAGGTGTCTTTGGTCCCCCCAGCCCACCTAACAAGCAGCACTAAGCATCTATAAACATACCTGGAGAGATGGTACTCATTTCTACCATGGCTTCCCACAAATTTGCCTCGTAGGTCCTCATGCTCTGTCACTAAAGCAGCAGCAACCAAATGCCATTTTCCTGTATCACTGCCTCCCTGCTCAGAGTACCAGCTCTCTGCAGTGAAGACAATACCCAGGTCTGTTCAGAAACGGGTAAAACAGGGCCTCAATCTCAGCTGGGACCTCCAGATGCCAACTTGGTATAAATAGCAAGTGCTGAATGGCAGCCAGGGCTCAGGGAAGGGCAGGCTGGCCAGCCAGCCCGCCCTGCTTTCCTTGCCTGCAGAATGCTCCATCATTGAGGGAAAGCTCAACAGGACAGAGGCATCAAAACAAGAGGAGCTGAATGGATATAATCTGTAAACTGACAAAAGCCACATGCATTCTTTGACCCCAGCACCTATTTTTAAAACATCACATTCAGAAGCATGACATTTTAAAACCAAGCCTGTAGCACTTAAAAGAATATTTCATTAAATTTTCAAACTTGGATGGGAATGGAAGCTGAAATTTAGAGCTGAGGAGGAAAGAAAGGATTTTATGTCAATGTCACAGCGAAACATAAATAAGTAAATAAAAGCCCCCCTGCTAAACTCACATCTTTCCTGTGATGTTGAGCCAATGAGAGGTTATCAAATAGGGCTGCCTGCTTCTGCTTTCATATAAAGAATTTATGGAGGATCCAAGTCCTTAAAATCCCAGAAACCACTCAAGGCCAGCAAAGGACTAAAAATTCAAGACATGCCTGCCCTATAGAGAGAGGAAACAGTACAGGCTTCTTCAAAGACCCCACAGAAACCAGATCAACACCACAGCAAACAGGAGACAGCAAGTTCAGATAAATTCTTCAAGCATTTACATGAGGTTACAGAACAATGTATATCGTGCCTAAGCATATGGGACAGAATCACACCTGTCATCTGT
The DNA here is from genome assembly GCA_035772895.1 of Perdix hodgsoniae. Taxonomy (NCBI): domain Eukaryota; kingdom Metazoa; phylum Chordata; class Aves; order Galliformes; family Phasianidae; genus Perdix; species Perdix hodgsoniae. The sequence continues at coordinate 5,022,919 of JAPSGF010000038.1, read as the reverse complement.
TTAAACCTGTCCAAGTTTAGATTAGACATTAGGCAGAAATTCTTTACTCAGAGGCCCTGGCACAGCTGCCCAGAGAAGCTGTGGGTGCCCCATCCCTGGAGGAACTTAGGCCAGGTTGGATGGGGGGCCCTGGGCAGCCTGAGCTGCTGGGTGGCAGCTCTGCACACAGCAGGGGGTTGGCCCTGGGTGGGCTTTGACGGCCCTTTCAACCCACATCATCCTGTCATGCTGTGATCTCCAGGGGTTCCCCAAAGTGCAATCTATGCTGGCTCTGAAATGACTGAGGATTGCCTCAGCCATTGGTGTAAACTGGAGCAGCCCCATTCCAGCATTTTCCCACACTGCTTAAAGGAGGCATTCAAATTCCTGATGATGAGGAGAGCCCCTCACACTCACCTACCAAGGCTTCACAAAAAGTCTCAAGACTATCCTCAGTAGACACTGGAAAGAACCAATTTTTCTGCTGCCCATCGATAAAGACCAGAGAAGCCAAATATCTCACGATTTTTATAGTAATAACCATTGCTGTACAGCTGGGAGAAATGTGGTCTCAAAGTTTCAGTAACGGCAAAGGCAGCTGGCTAGCAGAAAAGAAACAGTGCAGGAACAAAGAGTAATTAGCCCTTGGATTTGACATTCTTGTTTGCAAGAAGTAAAAAATACAGTAGAAACTGCATAGCTCACATAAAACCTGAAACAGATCTCATCTTAATAAGTCAAAGGCTTGCAGCTTCATTAGGAAAGTGTTTTCCATTCCCCAGATTTTTAGCCTCAATATCAAGTGCATTTGCTTGCCTGGAAACAGTCCGAGCTACACACCACGTATGAAGAATGTTCCACAGCCGTCGTCACAGATGGACCTCTCTGAGGAGATGCCTTTGAGAAGATAGCAAGTCCTTGTATCACAGTGCAGAAAGGCTTGTACCCATGACAGGAGCCACAGCCTAGGAAGTGACTCAGAATGCAGATGCCTATGATCAGGGGGAGCCATTCAGCTCTCGTTCCAGCAGGAACATCCAGCTTCCATTGCTGCCAGTGCAGTGATACACTTAATGCCTGTGCTTGAGGCCTCGTGGTCACACTTACACTGCTCTGGTTTTGAGCAAATACACCCTGCTTAGCGTTTCATCAACAAAAGGCAGAACACTTGAGCAAACATGGGGCACACCCCAAAATAGGCACGGAGCAGTGTTTAACAGGTTAAAAAATAAATTACAGTGGCTGAAGTAATTTGGCCATCATCCCATGCACTGCTATAAAGGCCATTAAGCTCTGATTCAAATTACCAGGCAGCCTTTTAATTGTCAGTTATTATTAAATCACTCAACAGGTTTGTCTTGCTTCAGGACAGCCACGACATACATATACAAGAGCACCAATACCCCAAAAGCACATCTTGACGAGGCATGATTTAGAAGAATACCACACCAAGATGCTCCCGACAGCTTGGACGTGACCTGTCTCAGGCCTGTAAAATCCACTGAAGGAGGGCACTGTGTTAACTCTCTCTGAAGATGTTCCATCAATGCCTAACCAGAGGGCTTGCTCCAAGGGCTTGACCTAAGGAATCCAAGTGTCAGAAGAGCACCCGATGCTTTGGGAGCAAACACAGCTTCGGCAGTCACAGCAAAACAGCACTGCACATTCTTGACTCCCTGTAAAAACAGGCTAACAAATGGTGCTGGTATTTTAATTCTTTCCAGAAATAAATCACAGATGGTATCCAAGGCCACCTGCAGTCAACACTGAGAGGCATTTCCAAGGCACATGCATGCATCAAGGACCATACGAACTCTGTTTTCTTACTGCATGGAGAGTGCAATTTAACCAAATTTAAACAACTCCAGACAGTGCTGATGTAAGATATATGGAAGCCCAGTGAGTAGATGTGGGGGAAAGCTTAGCAAGAAACCTGAGTCTCCCTTATAGCATTAGAGCTTTATCTCTAAAGTGGAGTGTAGAGAAAGGGTAGCCTAGCTTGTTCCTTTTCTACTAGTTCCAGCAGCATTACACACCAATTTATTCTCCCAGTGAGGGATATGGCTTTGGTACTCACATTGCTTCCTCCTCTTGCCTCTAGACAGGACCACATGATGCTTCCCATGTCACAAACCAGCGTTCCCAGTTTCCCCACTGCAAACAGTGCCCTTAACTCCATTACTTGCAAGTTCTCAAAAGACAGTCTGCCCATGCTGCAGCACCAAGCATTTTCCTACTGCCTGCTCTACCTGCTGTCCCAGTGTCTCCCTTCCCTCGGAGCTGAGCCACAAAGAGAGCCAGACTGAGGGTTCCTGCTTGCTGCCCTGCAACCCCCTTTTCTGAAGAGTGCCACCAGGGAGAATGGAGGTTTCTGCACTGATCTGCTGACAGCAGGATGATCCCCTTTCTGCTCACTCTGTTTGGCCAGAAGCACAAAGGGAACATGTGGCAATGAGTCTGTTGATGGACATGTCTGTACACAGATATGCAAAAGCATGTATATTGTCCACACATACATGGGGACGTTTATGTACAAAACTGACAGGATTAGTTATACAGTGAATATGTCCTGCAGGACTCTGCACCATCAGATATTACACTGGTGGTAAGAGACAGTTCACAATGAGCACTTGCCTCCCTTGAGCAGTGGCTGAAAGGCAGGTCCACGTTGCCCTAGGCTGCCTGATGCTAGAAGAGACAGATCAGTCTCTGTCTTTCTCCATACACACTTTCTTTCTTTCCAACACTTTTCCTTTCTTAGCTGTCCTAATCTCAATTCATTTCTGCAACTTTCATCTTTTGACAGAAATAATTCTGTTGATGCTACCATTTTGTACCATTTGATGATCACAGTACCTGACTTCAATCACACATAGCTCTTTTTCCTGCCCTATTAAACTCATTATTCTACTGATATTTTACTAATTAAGGGCAAACCTATGTGCTTTTATGTCTGAAAGTGCAAATGTAAAATTTCAGGTGTCAACTTTTTGCTGGACACAATGATGTAGTTTGCATACCATCAAATTATTATTACCATTACTACTTCCTTCAGCACCACCTGCTGCTGCTCACATTGATAAGAGATCCATGGGAAGCAGGACCCTGGTAGCAAACACAGCATGCCTACAAAGTGTACTCTGAGATGCTGGCTATGGAAACACAGACTGTAAGATGGAGCCGCTTTGGGAATTAGATTTTGAATGAGCTCAAAAGGAGCAGGGAGAGTGATTCCTTCTCTCCTACCTTTTTTGTTTGAAAGTTTATTAAAGACAAAAGAAATGGTGGTCAGACTGGTTTTAAGCTTTTTGGTTATGTCAGTTCATATGAGTTTCTGAGGAGTGATGTCTCAGGCAATATCAAGCAAATGAAGCCACGAAAGAAGCAGGACAAAAGCTTCTTAGCTATCAACAACAACAAAAATATCTTCATTAGCACACCACAGATACTCCTCATACTAGCATGATGTTGTACAGCCTTTGTATTCTCACTCACAAACATGAGAGTGGCAAAACAAGTTTTATTTTATGTAAGAGTAGAACTATTTAATCTCCAGCTACAGGAGGTCTCTGAAATTCCTAACATCAGCACCAAGAATTTTCAGGCTGGATTTCAGTGTTGGCCATGGCCAACTCCATCTCAGGCAGAACACTTCTGGTCTTCGCTTTTTGCAAAAGCAAAAAACAAGCATCTCCTGGGGTCGCTACCATATGTCAGGCAAACCACCAAAGCAGAGAAACCCAGCAGTGTGTTTTTATTGTTTTACTGAAGGTAAGCTAAAAGCTTTATAAGCTATTGCTACAACCACAGAATGCCAGCTGTTGATAAAATCTACTTTATGGATAACTCATTTTGCAGCTCCAAAGGGTTATGCCTCAATTTGCTTTTCCTCAACCTGACTTACAGGTGGAGCTTTTCCCATATACACAAAACCTTTTTTTTTTCCCCCCTTTCATTCTCCTTCTCTCCAATTCAAACTACGCTGCTGTTCTCTATTTCTGCATATCAATTCAGTTTTCATTTCCTTCACTCTTGGGCAGCATAATTGGATTGCACTAATTACCTAAATCAGGCTCCATCAGGATACTGCATCACTAGCTAGTTGGCTGGGGTAAGCCTTTTGAGGGGCCACCTGCAAAGAGTCTCAAACATCAGCAGTGTATCAGGAGCTGGCTGATGGTATCAGTTATGGAGTTTGCCTTGGAAACCTGCCCTGCAATGTCAGTGTCAGAGAAAACACGTTCTTCTGCTCCACGATTTAGCTGAAGAGATAAACCAACACATGGCAGTGGAGGATCCTGCCTACAAATGCCTTCAAAAGTAGCAATGGGATTGAGTTTCCTGGGATTTAATCCCAAACGCTATTATTTCCGTACGTAAACTATGTGCACTTCGACATCTTTTCACACAGTCATAGCTACACCACCTGCCTACACCACAGGAGCAATAGGTCACTTTCACTAAACAGTGACGTGGCAGCTGACACTTCTGGCAGAGAAGCAGCAAGTGGAAACGCATTGTTACGTTGGTGGAATGGTAATTGCAAGCAGTTAAAAGAGCCAAGCGTGGACTGACAAGATCACTTTTGTTTAGCAAACAGTTAAACTCACTCACCAGAGATCAGGCAAACCTACACTGCAGTTTGGCACAAGCTTTGGGAGGGAGCTGGAATGATTAATGAGCCATCAGCCACGTGCCTCAGAGAGAGCTGCTACAGCAGTGCTGCTCTCTCTCCTACCTACCAGAAGCTGCAGGGTGGTGGTAGCAGCAGTCTGCTTCCCTATTGACTCTGTTTTCCTTATTAATTCTTTATTAATATGCCCACTGCTCCTCATCACACTAGGCAGACATGATATTTTGATCTCCCATCCTTCTGACAGAGCTGCTGCTGGATTTCTAAGCCCCTTGACTAAACCTGTATTTTCTGTCATCTGGAGAGTGTGGATTAATCCAAACTCACTTGGAGACCAAACACATAGTGAGGGGTACCTGGGGGAATATCACAGAAGTTGGTGTTGTTAACGTTCAAGGCCAGGTTGGATTGGGCCCTGAGCCGCCTGATCGAGTGGAAGGTGTCCCTGCCCATGACAGGAAGACTGGAATTTGGCAGGGGCTTTAAGGTCCCTTTCAATCCAAACCACTCTGTGATGCTGAGTGCTGCCTCACCTTTCCAGCTTCTCGTCCATTTTCAGGTCAGGCCAGTGGCCAAAAATATTCTGAATCATCAAAATGTGGTCAGGACAGTACAACTACTAATTTCCTTCTTTTGAATAGTAGAGAATTGGTCTACAGTCAGGGGCAGTGATTTGCAAAGCTGGAGTCTGTGAGGATGCAATAATGTGAACATGAAAACTGTTTTATTCTGCAACACTTATCTAGTGTATCCACCATCACGTTATTTGTCCCATATCCAACCCCTTCTCCATCTCTCCGTTGTAGCCACTACCATAGGCACCCAGCCACCTCTGTGAGGCCAAACACTTCAGATGGGTATGTCTGAGGGGAAAACGTGGAATGTAATTCTCCACAGGCAAACATATAACTCTTTTTAATTACATCACTCTATTACTTACTGTACAGCCTCAAAAACTCAGCAACAGGGCTTGAGTGAGAGAGTAAAAATAAGGAACGTGTAAGTGAATCACTCAATCATAGAATCATAAAGTTGGAAAAGTCCACTAGGATCATCCAGTCCAATTGTCCATCTACCACCATGCCTACTAACCATGTCACTCAGTGCCACATCCACATTTCTTGGACACTTCTAGGGACAGTGACTCCAGCACTTCCCTGGGCAGCCTGTTCCACTGCATCACCACTCTTTTGGAGAATTTTTTTCTAATATCCAACTTGAACCTCCTCTGGCACAACTTGAGGCCATTACCCCTCGTCCTATTGCTGTTACGTAGGGAAAGAGGCCAACCCCCTCCCTGTTTCCTCTTCTGCAGACTGAACAATCCCAGTTCCCTCAGCTGCTCCCCATAAGGCTCCAGATCCTTCACAACTTTGCCACTCTAAGTGCAGACTGCTGAGGTGATGCAGCTCCCCAGTGACTCCTGGCGTGCACGCAGTGCAGGCCTTGTGAGGACAGACAGCGAGCACACAAAGTGGGGGCAGGGGATGGTGTTTCAGAAATGTAAACTAATCCCAAAATAACTGAGGCAATCAGAGCACGAGCCAGAGACACTGAGACACCGGGTACCTGGGAAATGCTTCCATGTGGATTTGAGCCCTGATCAGGCTTTGGATGCTCTACACCAGCAGCACCAACTGTGCCATCTAATGCAATTGAGGAAACGTTTGAAATCGCATTTCAAAATAGACTCTCTTTTAACTGAAATACTGCTGAGCAGAATACAGCATTACAATTATAATAAATGAGTGCTGCTGAGTCAGAGAAGAAAAAAAACGTTTTGTCAGTAAATCCCATTTACGCAGGCAGAGGTGATGTCAGTAGGAGCAGAAAGCAGGGAGTGATGTTACACTCCACAGTATCAAGCTCAGAGTGGGGTTCAGAATATATTTGTTAGTCCCTCTCCTTTTTTCCAATGGCCTTTTCTGGTAACTTGGAGAGATCTTGGAGAAGAGATATGGGAATTCTTAGTGATCACAGAAACTTGCATAACGGTGAGAGTGACAGCATCCAGGAGGGCTGCTCCGAAAGTAATGCCTCCTATTTGATTATGTTGGCCTATTTGATTTTGTTGCCGTGTGACAGATGGCAGCAGAGGAAGAATAACAAAATGGCATCGTCATAGAAGTACATGTGAAGTGAAAGTGTGTTCCACACAGAAAAAATGTCAGCCATTGACATTCATTGACATTCGCTGAATGTTAATGAAGACCAAACAGTGGATGTGAGCACAGTGAGGCTGTGGATGGTGCATTCCAGCAGTGGTGACAGAGACGTGAAAGACAAGCCACGTTTCAGATGGCCATACAGATTTCTACAAACACAGCATGCAGGCCGGTGAAAATGCACAGCTAATGGTGGCAACTATGTTGAAAAATAGTGCTTTGTAGCTGAGAATTTGCTCTACCAAAAAGTGTTATTGTGCTCTTTGTAGCTGTCGTCGTTTCCAGGGAAATAAATAGGAGGCATTAATTTCAGAGCAAGCTACACACATCCATTTATTGTATCAAGGAGCAGATTAGAGGAGAAGCTGATCACTGGATAGAAAACTGTCTTCTGATAATGAGCTCTTCAGCATGGCATTTAAGGGTGTAAACAAATCCAATGACAGGAAGCTGACGTTAAACAAAACAGACTAAAAATAAAGGAGGACATTTTCAACAGCCAGAGTAATTAACCTTCAGTCCAACTTATTGATGGCTGTACTGGATTTTCCATTCCTGGAAATGTTAAAAAATAGGATGGAGGCTTTTCTAAATGGTTTCCTAAATCCTGAGCATGGTAAAAGAGAAAAGGATGCTATACAAAATCTAAAAGTCACCTTCACCCAGTTTAACCCAATCCTTATTGACAAAATCACATCCTGCCTTCCCAGCTTATGGGTGGGTTAAGAGCCCTTAAGAGTCTCTGGCATAACCCTGTCAGTTGGCAAGAAGATAAAACATAGGTGTAATTCCTGGAGTTTCCTCCCACACAACATGTCAGGAAAGAATATTTCTTGCACCTCCTGATGTGCCCTTTTATGCTGAGCTCTATTCTTGCCACTAGAGCCACTCCTCATGTTGTCTGCCCTTTCCACACGTGCCTTTTTTCCTGGTGGCACTGCCTGCATCCTATATGCTGGCTCTCCTTTGCCACTCCCATTTTACCTGCACACCTTTCTACAGGGCTAGTCTCTTCTCTCAGGACTGGAAGGCAGCAGGGAGCATCCAAAGTCCTGGGCAAGCATCCCATGTGGGGCAGCGAATGGGGGAACACTGCCTGCAGGGAGCTGCCCCTATTCCATGTGGGGTCAGGAGATGTGTCGCCCAGGATCTACCATGTGCATGTACAGTGATCCTGCATATTAAGCCCTGTCCTTGGCCCAGATTTACCATGCATCTATAAGAAAGGCAGTTCACCTTCCTACTTCAGCCTCCCCCTTTGCAGACCTATGGTAATTATATTTACCTGCTACTGCACAGGAGCAATGTCGGCACCAATTAGTTTAGTGTTCATGCAAAGCTCTGCAGACAGGAGCCTCAATACAAGCTGTAAGTACTATTATTATTGCTCTACTTCAGATGGCTACAGCACTGGCATTTTCCAAGCATGCACCATTAACAATTTACTAAGATAAATGGCCCAGGAACCTGAAAATGCATTTATGACAACTACCTCCTGCTTACCAGCACACATTCAGCCAAGTAAGTGACACCTCATTGCTCAATGTGTAGCTATGGTAACATTTATATCTCATATTGAAGTATACACACAACTGGAGGGAAGCCAGGCTCCCTCTTTTTAATGACACACGCAACATTGAGCCAAGGAACTTTCCTAACCCCCGAAAGCTGAGCTGTCCCCAGGGAGGGAACTGAGGGGTGAGGAGCAGGCAGCCCTTGGCAGGAAGGGATGCGCTACTGGTGGGCTGCACCACACAGTGTGAGCCTAGCTGGGGCTTCAGGGAACTTACTTGAGAGCAGTTTTGTAGTGGTAGATCGCTTCGATGTTACGGCCTTGGTCTTTCAGAAAATTGGCATAGTTGTAGTGCACCTTGGCGTTGTGGGGTAGAGTCCTCACTCCTGAGCTGCAAAGAGGAACAGAAGCAGGGTGGTGTAAGCACCAGCATGGCAACCTTCCCTGTGGTGAGACACTGTGGTAATTCAAAGTACAAAGTGTTAAACTGAAAAGCCCTAAAAAGCCTAATATTCAGCAGGAAAGCATGCAGTACTTTCTGTAATACAGCTATAATAGGCTCCCTCATCTCCAGCCCTGCTTAAACTTGAGTGTCACGAAGGCACCTTATGAAAACCTTGATTTCAATCTGTCAGCTGCAGGCACCAGAAAGAAGTATGCTTTCCATAGGCATCAGCCACTAGAGGGGATTCACAGCACACTCTGAGCACCCAGCCAGCACACATATAAACACAGCACAGCACTGAGCAGAGTGGGACCAGGAGGGGAGGGCTAAAAGGACTCTTCCCTTGAGCTGGCAAGTAGCATGCTCTCAAATTATAACGTATGACCATGGATGTGTGACTGCACAGCCAACCCAGCCCTCCCTTTCATCCTTCTTGCTATGCAGATTGGGCTGAATGTTTGGAATTAATAACGTGGGTGCAAAGACAAAAGGAGAAGAACAAGCATGTGCTTATTTACTTAATTGACAGCACATAAAACAAGGTACACCTTGCACAGCTGGAGGAAATGCTGCTTCAAGGTTATAGTTAGAAAGAAATCTCAAGAGCACGTACACCATGGAAACATTTCCCCTGCAAGAACCCAGAGAAGTCGGAATGCTGTTTAACAGGGAAATTTTTTCCACCACATAAATAGGGACTCTCTGAGGTAATGGGAAATAAAAGTGGATTAAACTGTTCATGTAAAATCAGAAAAAACACTGTTTCTCACTCACAAGCAGATCCCTGCCAACTGCTGTCTTCCTTCCTCCCCATCAGCTCTATGCTTCCTACTCCAGATAAGAAACTCAGGAGTTAGGGCATTCCAAGACTTACGCTGGGCAGTGAAGTTCACCATGAAAAAAATGAGGATGCAAACAGCTTCTACAGTGGGGAGAAGGCACCTACAGGTGCCCAAGCCCTCTGATAGGAATTTCATTTTAAATGGCACTGGAGAACCTTAATGGCAAATCCGCTGCCTTTATGGTTATCTGCAGCCAGCGGCATCAAGCGTCGCTAATGCCTCCTTGTGAGAGCTTCCAAAGCTTCGCCCACAGCCGCCTTACGGAGTTCAGCACAACACAGCCACAGTTTGCCTACAGAAATCAAAAATAGACCTTGCAGTTGGCTTCCTAATCATCAGGTACTTCCAAATTACTTACTGGGAGCACTACAGGAATAAGACATTTTGTGACTAATCGCTGAATTAAATCAGTTAATTGATGCTATTCTTAAGAGAATGATTTTCTATATTAGTTTTCACAAAGATATACTGCACCAGCAGCAAGTAATGTGTGACTGCTATGGCTGTGTTAATTTCCATTGGCCTTGGGAGCTATTAACTACACACTTACAACCTCTGGGCATTACCGGAATATTAATTCTTATACAGAGAGGGTTGAATTACATCAGTGACAGCGTTACAGGCAGAGACGCAGACTCAAAGCTGTTACCATCTCAGAGCTATGTGCAATGAGTTGCTGGCTCCGTTATAGCCCCCGCTGAAACACAGCACACCGAGTTAATGGTGGGAAGTATATTACATATGCACAAGTACTGCAGTTCTAATGAGATACAGTTTTAACAGTAAGATGCATATGTTTAAATATTTTAATTCTGGGCTGTTTCTCTTTAAATAGAATTTATTACTAATCCTGCTGGTCCCATTTATTAAAACGTCACCGATAATGCTCTTTCATCTGCGTGATTCTGCTGGGGGTGGGGATGACATAGGAAACAGAAACTGGCTTGAGTTCGGAGTCATTATGATGCTGGCTTCAGCATCACACCACTCACATTCCCTGACCTATTTATTCTCCTTGCATGGGTGGGGAGGGGGGTGTTTGGTTTTGCAAATGCACACAGCAATGACTGAGGCAAACTGCTTGTCGATTCTGCACTGTCAGCAGCACAGCAAACACCCGGCTGGAGGCAGAGTGGATTTTTTGAAGAGTTTAGGCAAACACTTCTGCTAATTGATTCTTGACCAGCTGAGAACACTGTTTGCTCATTGACAGGGGAAACAATAATGTCCACAAATGAAAGCCAAGTGGGAAAGGGTGGAGTATAAATAACAAAGCAGAACACAATGGCTTTCCATTTCTGCTTCCCGCAAGCCTGCAGTCTCTCAGAGTTTCAATCTCTTTTTCCAATTTCTTTTCCAAATTCTCCTGTCTCCCTCTTCCCCAACCCAGCATATGTGCCCTTCTCAAAACCTATGACCCACTCTCCAGCCAGTCAGATGCAAGTCTACTGAGATGCAATGTCACTCATCAGGAGCATTTCCTTCCTTTCTGATTTCCACGACAGCACGAAATAACATAAATGAAAAATAAGCAATAGGAAAGCCATCTTACGTAGCGCTTCCTCCCCACGGAAAGGAGGCAGCCTGTTAGTCATAATGCAGAGAAACAAAATGCCATTGGCACTTCCAACCTCAAACCCAAATCCCATTTAGCCAGCAAAAGTCTCCCATGATATTGTTTTCCCCAGTGCCTGTCCCACTCTGCGAAGTTTGGAGTAGAAAGTACATTGATTTTCTGTGATTTTCATATGAAAAGCATTCGGTTTGCAAGGAAATGAGACCGCTCCTGTCTCAGCAGGAACCTTGGAACACTGAAGTGATATGTTCTGCTTTGGGAATCATTATCACCAATAAAGGTTCTCTATGGCAAAATGTTCCCTGGATGACCCCAACAGCTGCTGTCCCTGGCCTCACATCCTTGTATTGATTTTCACAGATATCAACACGGGACTCTGAACCGTTGGAGAGAAGATGCACAATATGCAAGGGAAATTGCTCTTCTTAGCTTAGTTGACTTTCAGAATTAACAAAAGCACACAGTAGTAAATGTCTCCTTTGGGGTGGGTTGGTTATTTTTCTCCTGTTTCTATTTTTGTTTTTGACTGGGGTTTTTTTGCACATTACTGAGGTCAGCAGACCTGACTAGGGAGGGAGAACTGCCAACCAAGAAAGAGCCACTTCTATATAGTTCCTTTACCGGCTACAGCCTTACTTTCAGACACTGTCACAAATGTGAGCAGTGCACGCAATGCTTTCCAGGAGCAAAAGGAAATGTGGCAGCTTCACAAGACTGGAGAAGGTTGATACAGCGGATGCAGGGGTCAGCGCACAGCCCTCACCTTGCTCACTCTGACTGTCTGGAGCCTGAGCCTTAAACAAGCCCTCCTTGTCCACCTGCTAAAACAGTCAGGCTTTTAACTTGAAGCTTTTAGAAAGTTATGTCTAGTATTAAACGTGGAGGTTGGTATCATTCTTTTCCACGCTGAGGTAGCCAGGACTCCGAGGGATTTCTGGTTCCTCCAGATTTGGACACTGTACTGGAGCCCAAGAGTTGTGGCAGCTATTAGCAGGGTGGGTGATGATGAGACTGACAGCATTGTGTCAAAGCATGGAAAACCTTAAGAATGAAAAAAGATGGGGTGCAAAGTACAAAACTGATAACATGCTGAGAATACATCTACATCTCCTGGGGAAAAAAAAGTGCAGACAAAGCATGTATAACATAACTGAGAGAATTGAGACAGACTGACACTGAAGAAATACATCTAATCAAATGGAGGTATTGAAAGGAGAGGTGAAGGGGAAGAACGAGAGGAGAGAAGAATCAGTAATTAATTAAAGCAGCAAGTGGAAGAAGAAGAATAGAGAACTAAGAATGGGAATAAAGATCCTCTCAGCACATACTTCTTTTAAAAAAAAAATCAACAGACAGACAGACTACCAAGTAGCTTGATTTATGTCTCCTTTCCCCATATATAGATTTACTCTGTTTCCTTATTATTTTCACTCCAACTGCTTTACTGTTTCTTATCTCCTCCTCCTTCTCTGTCCTTTCTAATTTATTGCTGTCTAACATGCCTCCATCCACTTCTTCCTCCTTCACTCCTCTCAACATCATTCCATATACAACCTCTATGCTCCTTAGATAATGAAATTATCTTCTTCTTCCAGTCTTCTACTGTTGCATTTCTTTCCCATCCTACCATATCATAGACTTCCAACAGATGTGTAACATCTATGAAAAAAGATCTTAAAGGACAACAGAATGCCAACTTGGTTAAACATCATAATAAAGAAGGCTATGAGAAATGGAAAACACCCATTTAAAAAGTAAACTTTGTGGCTGAAGAGGTAAAAAAGTTAAGTTCATAAACTTTATCCAGTTCAACATAAACCATAATTAAGTGGATCAGAAGAGATACAAGGAAAAACTTGCTAAAGATATCAAAGCTAAGAATGCAATTTATCAGATATAGAAAATCAGCCAAAGAAATTCCCACTAAGGGAAATATCTGATGAAGGTTCTAAAAGTAATGCTTGAAGATGAAGAGACCACAACAGAAAAGCTCTAAGTCTCCCACTACGGGGAACTGAAGAATGCTCCCACACTAGAACCTCTCCTTAGAGGGGCAAGTTCAAAGCATTGTCTCAAATTAAAGTGGTACTAAGAGAAGCATTAAAACAAACCAACACCAAGAACACCTAAAAAACACCTTGGTAGCATGCAAACGTTTCCAAAGAAAATCAAATGTGAAGCTGCTGTTAGCTGCAGTATGTAACCTACCATTTAAATGAGCCTTAATATAAGAGAAATGGAAGACGATGAACATGATGTCAGCTGCCTCCACCCAAAGGATATGGGGAATGACAGAGCAGCAAGTCTGATTTCCTGTTCAAGTAATTGAAGAGAAACAGCAATAAAACTAGATCTAGCAAACTTCTGGATAGCTACAGTCCAACAGGGAAGAATTTAACCTTGTATTTTGCAGAAAGAAGTTAGGTGAACAGATCCGTTGTTCTTTGATAGACTCAACAGGCATGTGGTACTAAAGCCATTGAAAGCATTTATGAAAGCCCAGTCAGTTTCAATCATCTCAATGTTGTGCACCTGGATGCTCAAAAAGGCTTTTGATAAAACCCCTCACTGATGTTTTCCCATTTCTTTAAGGCATCATGGAATAAGATGGAAGGTCCTCTTGTGAATCACTGTCTGCTTGAAATACAGCAAGAGAACAGGTAGGTGAAAAGTTTTCCTAAATGGAGAAGACTACAAGCAGGGTTCCAAGAGCCATGCACTGGCACTTAGGCCACTTCACGTGTTCACAAATGATGTGAATACGGGATCAAACAGGGAGACAACACATTTATAAATGACAACATGAATCACAGTGCAGGAATTAAAGCTAACTAAAATATGTTGCAGAAAGATCTCGCAATATTGAAGACTGAGCAAGAAAGCGGCAAATGAAATGGAATTCTGTTACAGGTACAAGTTTTAGATTGGTGTCTACACATCAAACATTTCCACTCATAATAGGTACTCTGGAGCTTGTGTGGATAGATTAGACATTAATAGGGAAGGAATAGAGAACAACCACCAGAAAACGGCCCTACAGTACTGAGCTGCAAATCTGAATGGAGTGTGTTGTTCTTGTCTCCATCTCAAAAGGTTAGAATTGGAAAACACCTAAAAATAGTCACTAGAAGGATCAGAAACCACTGATATGGAACCATAACAGCTTCCATATGAGGAGAGTTCAAAACTAGCAGACTCCAGCACAATAAAGAGGCAGCTCTAGGTGAGGGTCTTGAGGAGAGGCTGGGCTGTATAGGCATGAAAGGCACGTGAAAAGCGATCAGTTGATGGGTTGCTCCCTACTCATTCAAAACACCAGGACTAGAGGAAAGCAAGAAAGATTATCAGGCAGAACATTCATGACATACAAAAGGAAAGTCATTTTGTTGCACACTGTGTAATTTAATGATGGAGCCCAGTGCACAGGATGCTGTGGAAGCCAAAGCTATAAATAGATTTGAAAAAGCAGCCAGAGACATTAATGGAAGAAAAGTCCATCAGCAGCTGTTAAATGCAAAAAAAAAAAAAAAAAAGTAAATGAATTCTGACTCAGGAACTCTTTAAACTGGAGATCAGTGCAAGCTAGGAAAAGACTGAGAGAAGCGTCACTGCTGCTTGTCTGGTTCTTAAATTGCTTTTATAGGCACCTGCTGCCAATTGCTTTTTGAGGCGATACCAGGTAGCCCAGCATGAGCACACCTACATTCTTGCCTTCTCCTCAAAAGCCTAGGACAGATATCTTTCCTAGACCTGTCCCCAAAAGACCCAAGCTGGCCAGCCTAACTCAAGCCACCAAGTGTACTACCTAGTGCAGCATAATGCTGTGGGCAAGACCAAATCCCGATCTCGGGGCACTGTGTCCAAGTTCTGGCTCAGTGCTGCACTAACACAATTCTATGGCTTCTGAATTTGATCTGGTTTGTGGAAGGCCGCTTTGCTTTGAATGGCGGCAGGATAGATACAAGTCTGTTTCAAGGGTAGATGTGGCACTGAGGGACATGGTTAGTGGGCAAGGTGATGATGGACTGACAGTTGCACTAGATGGTCTTAGTGGTCTTTTCCAACCTTAATGATTCTATTTGCATCCAACTAAGCCAAAGTAACTATGGGTTTTGTCTCTTTTGTGACAGACCTCCCGGCACACTGAATTGTCCCAAGAGGGGTTCTCTTGGAAGAGAGGAGTGAGAGATACCTTCCTCTCATCCACTCTGGTTTGACTTCATGTCTCTTAAACATAGGTGACCACAGCAGTATGCAATGTGACACAGGTGGTGCCTAGAGCACAACATATGGAATTGCCATCTTCCCATCCCCTTTCAACAAGAGAGTCACCCAATTTGGGAAGCTGTCTGGCTTTCCTGCAAGTGGCAACCACCAACCAGGATGACTTGGACTGGAACCACATTTAACACAGCTGTAAAACCACATTTAACACCAGCCCAGACTGGTCACCATGGCTGCTGCTGTCTGGTTCAGAGAGACAGGCAAACAGAGGTTCAGAGAGACAGGCAATGAATTGTGTTGGAGTAAAGAAAGCCCTACTCTACATTTAAAACAAAATTCCACTAACAGAATTCCAACCGCTTCAAGAGTGTCTCCTGAAGTCTGAGAGGTACACATAAAAAGTGATTTCATACTCTTCAGTGCCGAGTAAATTAAACTTTGCTCTGGCCAATAAGTTAGAAAATAAAGCTAAGCAACCAGTGTGCAAATCACCTGCGTTTCTACAATTACCTCACAATTAGACAACTGCTGAAAGCAGCTGGAGGCAAATGCAATACATTTCCTAGCAAAACACAAAATGAAACAGTCTGTTCTGATGCAGAAAAATATATAAATGAGGTTATAAAGAGAGCTGTTTGGCAAAGAGTAATCAAATAAAATGAAATATGGTACATTAAGCTTGGCACTTTGTTGCATTTCATTTTTGTCATTAGGAATATTGCTAAAGAAAATTCAATATATTCAATAGCGTTACCATGGTGTTTTGTAGGGCTGCAACAAAATTCTGCTATGTCTTTAAAAAGGAAAGCATTACATTATTGGTAAATCTACAGCACTGAAGTTATTTAAAAACAGTGTCTTAAAAATGCTATTGCCAGAACAAAAGTTTGTGCATACGCACATGAAGTGCTGACATCAGTTTTTGCACAGCTGTCAGAAAACAGAAAGTAGGTGGTGGTGGTTACTTTCTTTATGTATAGTAATCAAAATGTTAATTGCACCACTGCACTAATAGCTGGACTAGTCGTTCTGACATAGCAAACCATTTATTCCATGTAGCAAACAGGCACAACTTACTTTAAACAATATGAAAATGCAAGTATACTCCCATGGCTGCCCATACCTGAACAGGGACTCTCTGGAGAGCCAGATTTCATTCTGTTTCACGGTCTTCCAAGAGAACAGCAGCAGCAGTAAAGCAAAGAGAGTCAGAACAGTAATTCTCCACTTATTTAACCACGTAGTCAGCTTTTTCAGACCATGGACAAAAAGGATGCAGTACCCCATACTGGAAAAAAAGTGAAAAATGGAAAAGGTACGGTTACATTCTAGTACTCCAGTTTAGATGCAGCACCATTCAGTATCGCATTTCTTACACAATTACTGTGTTGTTTTTTTTTTTTAACTAATTATATTGTCCAAGAGAACAAACACGAATTCAGCAGCATTTTTTCTCAAGTCACTATATAATTTCCAAATTAATCTCAATGACAGACCCAGATGCCAGAAGTACAGTAGCGTGCATAATCCCACACAGTGTAATGGTAGCCTGCACCACTCTGTGGAAGGCAGCTGCCTTTCCCAACAGCAAGCTTTGTAAAGCATCATGTAATAACAGTAATAGTGAGTGCTACCGAAGGGAAAAGCATTATGGCACAATGAAGGCTCCAGCGAACAGCCCCAGTGGTGGTTGCTATTAGTGCCGGTCTGCACAGCATGGAACCCGGAGAGGAGTAAGGCACAGCTGGAGGGGGGTCAGAGGCCTCTTCAAAAGGTTCTGGAGGGAATCATGTTTTGAACCGAGGTCTCGCTCCTGTATAGCTTTAAACTAAGTCAGTGATTATTAATTACTCCATGTAAATGTTGCCCATCCTTCCAGCGACTCCCTCTGAGCTGGAAATTCAGGGCTTTGAGTTGCTGCACTTAGCATACCGCTAATTTTGCTCAGCATTTTTACAAGGGAACTTCAATTGCTATTGCTTGAGGCACTTCATTAGCTTATCTGTAACTATTTAACCCAAAATACTACATATTGAGCTACAGCTCTCACTAGATAAAAATTTAGCTTCAGACTTAAAGTCTATCTTAGCCCTGGCAGCTCTCTCCAAACAAAAGAGGGAGCAGAAGGATCTGAAACAACACTTGGGGATCATGGATGCACTGTGACTGCACCACCACGTGGGCACTACCTAGAGAGGAGTCCCAGTGAGACTGCTACAAGGGAAGAAAAACTAAAAACATAACTCCCTGGACAGAGGTAACAATCCAATACAGCGTAAGTCTATCTGGAAAAAAGGGAAAAAAAAAATCTTTGGGGAGCTGCTCACAGTTTCTCTGCTCCGTGAAAGGCTGGGAATAGTGCTAAAATGCTATACAGAGAGGGACAATCATTCTTACTGAGGAAGCTTTTATATCCTGATCAGAACCTGCCACCTCTGCTGCTGTACTGATCTGCACCAGGTGCTGCCTCTGGCAAGGTACTAGTGTCATACAGGGCACTGAGAGAGGCACAGACGTAGGAGACAAATACAGAAAAAACATCAGTTCCAGAGATCATTCTGAACTTTGGCATTAGGTTAGAGTTTTCCCATTTCTCAGATGCGATTGTCAATATTTATTTTCACTTAACTACACTTGCATTTGGCTGAAACACATTTCTTACAACACTTGCTCTGTTTTGTTTTGTTTTTTTCCACAAATTCTTTTGCACACATATGTTTATTGCACCTACATTAATTGCAAGCAGACACTTAGAGCCACAAACTGAGATGCTGGTGCCAAACAACCCAGCCTTTATAGCTGCCGAACCCTCTTTTACAACTCTGAAAAGCGAATCTCAGTAATAAGCCCTCCCCTCCCAATGAGAAATGCCTTGAAAACCTGCAGATTGTTTTCATTCTGTTATTTAGCCTTTTAGCAATTTAATCCTTCCCTTGAAATTAATTATCTGACATAAACATTACTTAATTGCTTTAGCACAAAGCTGTTTTCAAAAGACGTTCCCTACACCTTCACATTTTTGAGAATGGGCCTTGTCAAACAGAATGTGAATGCTTCCAGAAAACAAAATATGCAAACGTCAATGTCTTGGTATTTCTACCAAACCCTGCCCTAGCTGCTAGGGATGTTGGCCCCAGCAGCACGGCCAGCTTTGCACTGTGGCTGCACAGGCGCAAGGCTGCTGCTTCCCATCCAGGGGAGACCTTCTAGCATCTGTGACAGCTGCACACTGAGGCTGCGGAGGGTTAAGGTAAGGCTCCATCTCAGCTGTGATTCGTCTCTGTGCTTTTCAGGCTTCCTTAGAGACAGTCAGTAACCCAAAGCCAATCGTAGAATCACAGAATCATTAAGGTAGTAAAAGTCCAAGCCCAACCCAACACCACGGTGCCCACCGACCACCTCCCTCAGTGCCACATCCACGCGGTTCTTGAACACCTCCAGGGACAGTGACTCCATCACCTCCCTGGGCAGCCCATTCCATTCTCTTCTTCCACATTCAGCAAGAATTCAGTGTGGACAGTGAGGGGAATGAACTGCCAGAGAGCGATCATGGAGCCAAATCACAGGAACCCCAAACTGCAAAGCTGCTCCAATGAAGTTAGGACTGGGCTGTAGCTGTGCCACAATTACAGTCTGATTAGTCTAAAGTTAATGTATCTGCATTATAAAATGCACAGGTATTCAACAAAAGGGAAAAGAAAGAAAAGGATTAGAAAGTGTGAATCTGGTAAGTCTGTCTTAAAACTTCAGACAATTCCCTGTCTCAAATCAATAGGGGAAGGGTGGGGAAAATCTACTTAATTGCTTTGCCAGGGACCCTTCAGTGCAAGTCAGCAGAGCCGCATCTCTGCACAGTTTTTCCTATTACATCTATTTTTCAGTCCCAATCTCTGGCTGAGGGTGGTTGGAAATGTCCTGGCTAAAAGTTTTTGCAGACCAAGGACTATAAAGCACTCACACGTCCTTAGCTGCCAGGAAAGCAGGTGCATTTGTGATTCCTGAGCCAAAAATTGTATGCAAAACAACCGTCTGCAACATCTCTAAGCCTATTATCCAACAGTATCTTGGGCTACATCAAAACAAGCAAGCGGGGTGAAGGAGGGGATTGTCCCCCCCTGCTTTGCCCTCCTGAGGCCCCACCCACAGTACTGTGTCCAGGACTGGGGCCCCCAGCACAAGGAGGACATGGAGCTGCTGGAGTGGGTCCAGAGGAGGGCTATGAAAATGATCAAAAGGCTGAAGCACATCTCCTATAAAGACAGGCTAGGAGAGCTGGTCTTGTTCAGTCTGGGAAAGGGTCAGGGGAGATATCATTGCAGCGTTCCAATACTTAGAGCTTATAAACAGGAGAGGAATTAACTTTTTTCATGGGTAGGTGGTTAAAGGACAAGGGGGAACGATTTTAATCTAAAAGAGGAGGTGATTTATATTAGATGTTAGGGAAAAATTTTACACTGAGAGGGCGGTGAGGCCCTGCCACAGGCTGCCCAGAGAAGCTGTGGTGCCCCATCCCTGGAGGCACTCAAGGCCAGGTTGGATGGGACTCTGGGCAGCCTGAGTTGCTGGGTGGTAGCCCTGCCCATGGCAGGGGGTTGGAGCCAGATGGGCTTGTAGGCCCTTTCCAACCCAAACCATTCTGTGATTCATACTATGAACCTTTACATTTTTTGCACCTCTCTTTACCTTTCTTACTTAAGATTGAATCGTGATGGTGAAATCATGGCAAAACCTGACCCTTCTCCTTCACATCCACTGATCCAGTCTAAACAAAAAAGTATCCACATCAGTAACCCTCAAAATAAAATGAAATAAAATAAAAATTACTGCTGCTTCATTTCCCCACAAATGCAGGATTCCTCTTACTCTACAACCCACTTCTTTCACAACAGACTAAAAAAATCCAGGTATTGAAATTAGCTTTCATATAGAGACAAAGTTTGGCAACAGAAGAGTACCAAGCTTGCCATGACAGAGCTGCTGCACAGCAATATGCCCTAATGGCTGCTGGATCTGAGCAGCCCAGGACCACTCATTTCAAGGGTTTTAGCAATGGACAGCAGTCCAGGCAGAGCTGTGGTGCTAGAAGACCACGTATGGTGACACTGCACTCATCTACTTCAAGTAACTGGACAAGTGACTCTGAGACACTTCCTGCATGGTTTGGGCCCCTGGGCAGCTTCATCTGGAGTGTGACAATCTTGCTCGTGGCAGAGGGTTGGAACTCGATGATATTTAAGGTCCCTTCCAACCCAGCCCATTCTGTGATTCTATGGTTAATGCTGCCATGGCACTTCAATCACCTACAAGCACACAAAGCACAAAAACAGCAGCTTTTCTTCTCAGAATGCCAGGGGACTCAATTCCGTATCAAAAATAAGCTCAGTGGGAAATCAGACTTTACTCACATGCATTTAAAGAAAAAAATGAAAAAGCCTCAAACGTACCTTTCATCAAAGACCTATTTCCCACTTGAAAAAATTAATACTCTTACGTACTAAATTCTAAGCATCTTCATAGTCAAATTTACTTGTATCTGTGGTTGTATGATTTATTTTTGTATTAGCTATAGCATTTCCTACTGAGAGAGAGAGCCAGTTCACTTATATGGCTTTTGTCCTGGCACTGGCATCCCCTGTCATTCAAGCATTTTTCTAACATACTTTGTAGCCAAAGCAAAATAATGGAAAACAAGCCAAATCCCCAAATCACTATTATTTTTTAAGTCCATTTTCCACTAGATTATAGTAAAACTGCTAATCTTTTTTTTCCCTTCTTCTTCTGTAGGATAGGCAACAGCTTGCTACTGCAACCTTCCCCGCCGTGAAAAATCTGTGACAGCTTAGCCCTGGGTCAGATGTGAAGCAGAACCTAAGGAACAGGTAACGTGGTAACAGTTTTTGCTTGGGCTCATAATGAGAACACTTATAATGGGGGAATGTGCAGCTTCAAAATGTCACTAGCACTATATGAGGGCTTGCATAAGAGATCCTTGCTTGGCACACAGATCCACCAGCCTCATGTTTTGGACTCCTACAGTACTAAAATGACGCCTTAGTGGGGTCCTGAATTATAATGAGGGCAGAACTGCACTTGGTAGGCAAACACTGTGTGCCGTTTACATGTTTCTGGCAGACTGCATGCAGGGAGCTATGCAATGACAGATTTTCATCTGTAGTTTCTGTGGTTTGTTAATATCGTTCCACCTGCATGAAGTGAAATGATAAGAGGCACAAACAGATGGGAACGAGGTGGCACGCAGACCCGTATCCCATGGAGCGCTACAAATACCACCTGATTAACATAAGAGCCAAAACAACTGACACTTAATATTTGCAAACCATGATTAGATCACAAACTCAACCTTTTCTTTGGCCACTAAGGCTCCGTTTCCCAGACAGAGCTGTTGCTGATTTGCTTACCCCCTGTTCCTCTCTCCCAGTTTGGATCAGACACCTCGTTTTTCATCAAGAAGTCAAGAGTGCCTTGCTGCACTTGGTTGCTGGCCATGCTGCCTCACTGCAGACACAACGTGGTTAGCACTGCAGCTATCTGAGCACTGCAGCCTGAGGTTACTGGCATGTTCCACTGCACCAATCTGTCTGCACTGGAGACCACCTCACCTCCTCTGGAAGGTGCGTGAAGCCCTGCTGCTACAAAGCACTCCCAAAAGCAGAGGCTTGCTTTACTCACGTGTGTTACTGTATTTTCTGACCTGTGACTCTGTAAGGTACAGCCTTCCACTGTGAAGAAGAGCAGAGCAGGTGCTGCAGAAGGGACGCACTAAGTCTCTGCCCCTGGCTGCAGGGCAGCAGCAGGTGTGGTTATAAACTCGAGCGGGAGAAACTGGATCCATCCAACAAAGGATGCTGTCCTCACACTCCTTAATGGTTATTTTGGGGATGTCAGATCTTGTGAAGTCATTGTTTGGTGGTTGGGATTTTTGGAATTGACTTAATCTCAACCACATGCATGTAAGCCTGGAGTAAATCCACTGATCTCAAAGCAGCTACTCCAGATCTCAGCCGAGATAAGAGTCCAAGTAGATGCTTACATACAGAGCGGTTATGAAAAGCGCTGCCTGGAAGCAGCCTGTCAAAGCATGGAAGAAATACTGGCCTATTCAGGGGCTGTTAATGCAACAAAAGGGATTATCTCAAAACTATACTGAGAGCAGAAAGTGCACTCGGCTTTGACATTTCGCCCCGGAGGCTCTTTCTGGGCTGCAAACCTCCTTCTTGATTTCCAGCGCTTAGTTCAGATGGCTCCCTTTCTCTCCATAAAAACTAACCCTCACTTTTGAGCCACTCTGAAGCAAATTTAACCCTTGCATACATCACTTAAATTAAGTGTGTACTATGCTGCTGTCAGGGAGGTGCAGCCAGGACGACGATGTTCTCTGCTGCCCGATCCAAATGCTGAAAGCAAACACTGGACTCTCTTAGTTTAAAGTCATTCACACTTCCCAGTCCAGACCAACGCAGACATTCCTAGGCACAACACGCTTTTCATGCTCCCAGCCAAAACTGCTCCAGCTCCATAGCATGAGCTGAGGATACATGCCAAAGCTATCAGAGCTGCACAGGCAGGGCTGTTGCTGCAGGGGAAAAAGCTGGAAAGGCAATTCATCCCCATTAAACAAAATGGTTGCATTCACACTTCTCTAATGGGGAGTCATTGATTGCAAAAAGCATACTCTGCACACCATTTGGGCCACTGCTGCCTCTAAGTCACGCAGTCAAATGCAGAAGGGAGCAATGGCAAAACAAGCATAACTCAAAATGGCTCATTCTGCCCCAAAACAGTGCCCACAGACATGGAGGTCCAGTGTGAGTGGTGCTGGCAGGTAGTAAAGATGCTGTTAAATGAAAAATGTAGAGGTTTTCAAGGTTGGATCAGATGAAAATCAAGACTTTTTAAAAATGTTTTCGTCTGCAAAAATAGTACATGTGCACATTAGCTTGCATCTGGGTTACCCAGAATAAACAGAGAATCAAAATTTAGGGGCTCTCCTTGTGACCTGGATCACTGGGTTCGCATCTCCGTGCTAGGTCAGGGTTAGACCTGGGGATGTGAAAGAGTGCACCTGTAGGGCTCCAAGCCTGGGGTCCCCAAAACTCTCCAATCACCCAACCCTGCCTGCTGACCCAGAATAACCATACTGTACCGAGACAAACATATTTGAGAAGCTTTGAAAAGTTAACTTTGTATGGCCAAACTCAGTGCTGGATGAAGTTTCTTCCTGCAGCTGGTTCAAGGCTACATTAAACTCAGTGAGCAACAGGCTGGCTCACCTGGCACAAGTGCAAACATGGGCCTGAATCAGGCCTGGATCAAACTGCTCTCATACTGATCTGAAAGACTGTAGGTCCAGTGCTAACGATCCTGGGAAACTGAAGGTGTGCAGTAGGTGGAGCACGCTATCCCAGTGCTCACATGAGAATCCCTGTTGCCCTGATAAAAGCAATTCCAGGCCTCTTGGAACAGTCATTTTTATGCACTAAATGTCCAAAGGCAAGCAGGGTGTGGGATGTGCCTCTGTCACATTATTCCCTATGCATCCCTGCTTCTTGGTGGCACCAAACTTTGGAGACAAAAGGAAAAGCACTCTTTGAATTGTCTCCATGATCACACGGAATGGATACAATTTATTTATTTATTGCCAATTCTTGGACACTAGGGCTTTTTAAAGATGTGACACCTACCACCAGTGGTATTTATTGTACAAAAGAGATGTTGGGGGAAAAAAACCAAACCTCACAACTCAGTACAGTTACTATGATAACAAAGTAACAGTAGTGTGTTTAACTTACTACTAATTAAGAGGCCTTTTCCTGGAATAAGGTCCACAAGTCATACATGATACAAAGATAGAGAGAACAATAAACACTGGCAGTATACATGTAATTTGGAACCATACATGAGATAGTACTAGACTTTCCTCCTAGCTCTAAGATAAAACACATAGATCAGTACTAAAGACACTTAGACATGATTGGTTAAGTAATCGATATGATTTATCTCCATGAGCAACGCCATCCTCTATTCAGAGCACAATGTAATTACAGAAAATCTAGGAGCTCCTATTTTCCTTATTAGAAAGAAAATATGAAGTAGAACTGAATGAAATAGCCTTTGAATGGCTATTTAACATTTGCACACATTTCCCTTCCCTCTCTTCCAATCTAAGTCATGTGATAAACAAATTCACTTCATTAGAGTGCTTGAGTCCAAGACTGAATTAACTTCCAACAGATTCCTGTCTGAAATATTTCCAGGTAATACACAATCTTTTCATGGTTTCGAATACAGAAAGAGAACAGCTTATAAATGAAAATTCCTATATGACTCCACGGGGATTCCACAGACAGTCCTCTAATATCTTACATTCTTTAGTGAGGAAGAGCCTATATGCTGTAGCTTTAATTAAAATACTGTAATTATTTCCAAAATTCTGTAGCAGATTTATAATTTTCCATTCAGTCTCACCTCAAATCTTCGAAAACGTCATGTAAGAAACTGTTTCTATTCAATTTCACAATATACCTTCTTAAGGGGACTATATTTCATTGTAAATAAGAATTCCTCTTTTAATCAGCACAGCCATACAGATTATTTCTACAAGATGACGTTAATTTAATTTAGTGTTATTTCTCAGAAGCGATGCCCTCACATATCTGCCTTATCTTCAAGAGCAAGATAAACATGTCTGAAGGTTTCCCTTTAACCTAATACAGCGCAATAAAATGAAAAATCTTTCCAGAACAGCCATTAATGCCCATGCTCAACACAAATACAGCCTTTTCCTGAATCAACTGTACATGGCCCAAATGCAACGTGCTTCTCAAAAGCATGTTTTAAATTTAGTTAAAACAACTAAAGACTGCAGTCTAGACCAAGCGCACCATGAGCTAATCTTTTTCAGCTTTGCAGAATCATTTTGGCTTTTATTCCCTCATCTTTATTGCCTTTCGCCAAAATA
This sequence comes from Perdix hodgsoniae, assembly GCA_035772895.1. Classification (NCBI taxonomy): domain Eukaryota; kingdom Metazoa; phylum Chordata; class Aves; order Galliformes; family Phasianidae; genus Perdix; species Perdix hodgsoniae. The sequence continues at coordinate 4,997,563 of JAPSGF010000038.1, read as the reverse complement.
TCTGGCACTAGCATCTCAGCATTTCTTTCCTGCATTAGCAGAGGGTGGCTGCTTTGATTTCTCCTTGAAGTGTTTAATAGGAGTAGGCAAGCCTTCAAAAGCAGGGGCTTAGCTCTGGAAACGCATCTGAAAGGTAGACGCTTACAGGGCTTAGCCTTCCTACAAGCAGTAAATCCCCACAGCCCCTTCTAAAGGAACGGGGTGGAGTTGTTTTTCAACAGAGAGCAAAGCAGAAGCAGAGTGCCTGCCTCTGCACAGGCCCCAGTGGGCTGGCAGAGGGCTCAATGCCACACTGACCTCGGCTGTTGGCTACTGTGCAGCCCCCAGCCTCGTGGTGAGGTGGGCTGGGGCTGAGGGCTGGCCTGCTGCTACCAGTAAGGCGCTCCCAGTGTCCTGCGTGCCCTGCAGAGCCTCCAGGCCTCTGTTTCTCTACAGGCCATACAGTATGACTCACTCTGACCACGCTGTTTCAGCTTCTGGGCCCAGCAGGAGCAGCAGCAATAGCATGGCATTAGAACTGTGGGACTTTAAGTAAATGGAGAAGGTGTGACTTGGATTCCAGATCCCAAAGGAATCGAGATGGAGGAGCAGAAAGATAAACTGACTGCATGGAGTCAGCGGGGCTTTCATAGCTGACTCTGCTGTGTCAGTACTTGGCTCCAGTTGAAAACTGAAGCTCCTTCAGCTAGATTACCACCAAAAGCTAGATTACTACGTACAGGATCTGATGTATTACTGAGGGAATGCTGAACAGGTAATTGGGAATTTGGTTCCTCAGTCTTGGAGAACTTTCCACTTCAAGTAACTTTAAATAATGGGATGGCAATGGAAACAGAAAGTACACCACCACCACTACCATGTTATGTAGCTGTCTCAAAGAAAGTAATGTGGAGAGCATGACATGCTCCCAGAAAAGAGAAGCACCAGTAAGTCCCATCCTCAAGTGGCTGCAAGCAATGAGGACTTCTACTCAGGAGTATTCATGTTTATAGAAATTACAAATTAACCCATTACCCATCAGGTTCTTTTTTTTTCCTTTTGTTCTTCTTCCCAATTACACCACTTAAAAATGTACAGAATTGCACTAATTTGAATGAATGCATTAGCACAAAGAACCAAAAGCGTTCCTGAAAAGTACAATCACACCTTTTTTTCTGTTAGTTGTCTTAACTGTAGGTTATTAGCTAGACAAATGTCATGATGACTATAGCAGTAACATTGACAATTAGGGTTGCAACATGAACTATTAACAAACTTAAGAGTTGGTGAAAAAAATGGCATCAAGTTGAAATTGTCCCAATTGGGAAAGAGTAATGGTGCACTCTGTGATCAACTCACTACAGTGTGCACCTCAAATGAGCTGCCAGGGAAGCTGTGTAGGTACTGCTAGGTTGCCTACTGCTTTCAACTGGGCTGCTCTACAAGTCAGAAATAAGCCATATACAATGCTTTGGTTGATTTGTTGGTTATTACAAACTTGTAAAAAAAGCTTCAGACATCCAGTTACAACACAGCAGCTCAGCCAGGAGCTAGCAGAGCAGCAGTAAAAGATGAGGAAAAGGCAGAAATTGTTCCCCTAGGATTGGTCTGATCCTATGAGCAACTACAGTTCTGCTGCAAAGTCGGTAGGGCAGGCAACTCCTGAATGGAAAACTCCAGGGATTTCCCTGCCTCTCCTGTATCTTCATGTAAAGGGCAACACATGCTAGGAGGGAGTGCTCGTATTCAAGACAATGGCACGTGGTTCAGAATGACTGGATGCACAAAGTTGTTCCCAATTTTAAAACAGGTTGTCTGCAGTGTTCTGAGAAACACTGGTGGAATTAGGCATTATGCATAATTACAACTGCATTTTAAAACCTGCAATGGAAAACCTGCTGTGATTTGAATCTTTCACTGATCCAGTTATTTATTTTGATGCCTCTCCTGAAAACGGCATCCTCTGGAATTGTATCCTGCCCACATTTTCTGGAATATTTCACACTTTCAGCTCTCCTGAAAACACACTTTCACCCCTTCAGGATAAGAACACAACAACAAGAAGAATTCAATTTGAAGTTTAAAGACAATAAATGGATTTCCTATGAAAATTTTCAGGTTTAAGCAGTGCTACTTTTAAAAAGTTCTGATTTAAACAAAAAAAAGCACTTGTAATCCTCAAATGAAAAGTATAGTAAGTAAAGAGTAAGAGATATTTTCTCCAAATACTTCTGTTTCGCTAAGGCCAATTAAAAAAACAAAAAACAAACAACAAAAAAAAAAAACAACAAAAAAAACACATTCAACCAGGTTGACTTATTTTGTATCCCTCTTCCCTGAGGCTCAGCTCAGACAGAAGAGGAATTGTTCAGAACAGCCCTCCGCCTCCAGAAAGGAAGGCCCAGCTGTATAATTAGCCATTAAGTAGAAAGCCTGTTCCTTGTGCCTTTGCATTTACAACATCTTTTACATAAATCCTTGGGTCCTTACGCAACTTTTACTGAAAAAAAATGCTTGACTCTTTGCCCAAGTAACTGCTGAATGACACTGAATTAGGACTTGAGGCTGCGACACATATAGGCAGTGTGTACACCTGTAAAACCCGTAACAACTAATAAAAGGCTATTATTTGAAATGGAGATATACAAGCAACTTCTCGTATAACCCCAAAACATGGGTCAAGTCATCACCATGTGATTCAGTACTTCTGTCTAAATAAAGCTGAATTACCACCTCTGACTGGTTAACTGAATTTCAGAGAAGAAACAGCAAAGCAAAGGAAAAGCGCTTTTCAAAGAAGAAAACTGCTACAGGCTGTTCTAAATAAAGAACACGCGCCTTGCAAGAGCCATCACTGTGAAACTGCTGCGCTCCTGAGGAAGGGAAAAAACATCATCATTTTGGTTCTGCCACAGTCAGGAATGCACACAGAAGCCCTCCTCACCACTCATGTTGTTTGAACTCAGAGGATGAAAAGAGAGTTCATTTCTTAGTAATTGAGCCAAGAAATCAGTTCTCAAGATTCCTTGGCTAGAAAATGTCCCCTTCAGCAGCCTTCACAATGCCAGTCCTCCTCTCCCATTAGCTGCTGGGGCTTTCATTCCCTTTCCTGTCAGCTGCCTGGGCTAAAAGCAAACACCACACATTGCAAAGTAGGACGTGAGTGGTCCCAACAAAGTAAGAGAACCACGGACTCTGACACAGGCTAACTCTGGAGAAATCACGTAATCCTCCTGCCTCCATTTTCCTGCCTGAAAAAAAAAAACCAAAAAAGGTCACCTATCAATTCCCTACACTATAGGTCATATATCTGCAAAGCCTGCAGGGAGATGAAAAGCATTATACAAACTATATGCACACATGTTAACGCTGATTAATTTTGTCTGTGCAAACATCTCCTTTTTTCTTCTTCATTGCCCCTCCTCTCATTATATCAGCAGTCTCATCTGGAGGAGGACAAGGAACTGCTGACAGATGAAGTATTTTCCGCAGTTGTTCTTTTGAGATTCAGAAATGCAGCCACTCAACACAGCCCTGTGTTCAGCTGACTGTTTCCTTAATAGCTTTGCGCTTTCATGTGTTGCCTCATTTTCTGTTACATGAATTTAAAGCAATCTGATTTTCAAGTTAATTTGAAATGATGCAAGATCCATTAGTTGAAGGTATCATTTGCAAAACAGCTCAGGAACAACTTTCACTCACTGTACTTTCAGCTCTCATAAGACAAAAGCAAGACTAGTGATGTGAATAAAATCAGTAGGACTTGGCCCAAGAAGCAACTCAGACTACAGTACAGCATGGAGAGATGGACCAACTGCACAGGAGGCTTGAAATAAATGCAGCAGCTCAAGTTTTACACCAATGAGTAGTCCTTTTGTGATATTACACAAAAGATTAGCAAATATGTGTAACGTTTTGCAAAAAAAAAAAAAAAAAGTCCTAGAAGTTTGTTTTTCTGGGATTTTTTAAACCACATTTTGTGAGGACTAGTGCATTGTTGACAGCTCCACAAGCGTGGCTCCCATTAGAGATAACAGGAGCTGGCCCACTGCACCAGCAAATAGTATCAGTCCTGACTTGTACCACTGAGGAATAATAATTTATGCTTATGGCTGGAAAAAAACTGCACTGGCATAGCAGGCCCAGAAAGGCCATGATGTCTCCATCTTGGAAATACTCAAAAACTGTCTGAACACATTCCTGGGCAGCTTTCTCTAGGTGCCTTCACTTGAGCTGGAAGGTCAACCAGATGGCTCCATAGGCTGGTGCACCTTGGAGAAACATCCTCTGAATGCCACTGCGGGTTCCAGCTTGGATACTGTGGATATGTAAGAATTAACATCTCAAATCTGTCACTGATTAAGAAAAATGGGAAGCGCTCAGACCACTGAAGCAACATTTATTAAGAGGCTGAAAACTGAGGGAAATTTTGAGGCAGAAGCTGACAGATCCTCTTCTACAACTGAAAATCCTCCACTTATAGATGTGTTTGCAATCAATAATATACAGATATGTCATGCAAATATTCAACAACTCAAGTTAGCAGCCTAACACTGTCACCTTTGTTTTCACTGAGCACCTCTGTAGCACAAAAGCTGAGCAGTACACAACAAAAATGACAAGTTAACTCTTCAGATACTGTCCTTAAAGTAAAGCCATTGATAATTTCAGTTGAGAATGCTGTCAGGAGAAAGTGTCTGTGGGAACAATCCTCAAGAGATAACACCTCATCACTGTATTCAGCTGTTTCACACACATCAAAATCTGTGTTGAAAAGTGAAAAGGAATTTGGCTAGCTTTGCTCCTGCCGAGTGATCTGCTCTCAACGGAAGACAAAATCCCTCAATCACACCAACTCAATGGCAGAAAGCATACTGACAATCAATATAAACATCTGAATTATTGTAAAAGGTTATAAATAATCTTGCCTGTTTTTAGAAAATGGGATGGCAGTCTCATTAGAAAGGAATTCAATTGCAATAGTTACCTCGGCATGTAAAGGACTCGCTCGGCCACCACAAATCCCACCCTGAAGAAGAGGTTGCTGGCTGGGATGAAGGGGAAAACCAGGAACAACAAGCCAACCAAAACTTCTTTGTGTTCCAGTTTCTGCAATAACACAAAATTAAACAAATATCAACTAAAAAAGTCCAATTTCATTCAACACTGCTTACGCTTTCCTTCTGAGATCCTTATTAATAAAATAAGCAACTCAAATTCGTGTTTATATGTTTTGCATTTAAAGAAATTGTTGTATTATACTGTTTTTCCATATTTTTATGAAGTCTGTGTATCTGGTATGCCTGAAAAGTGCACAATGTGCACAGTACACAGTATGTATTACTCTTTTAAAGTCAATTCTTTGTATGTAGCTCTCTTGAGATACCACAAATTGCACCTAAAATACACTCCATTCTGGTAATAGGTTAAGTTCTAAATGGTGTGAATGTATAACTTAACATGTCCATCACAGTACATTTGTATGTAAATATACAAGTGCACATCATACACACAGACTGCCTATGTGCAGTCCTAAGTGTCTATTACTGAGGAGAAGCTGTTCAATCAGCTACATTTTGTGTGAATAAATTAGCCCCAAATGGCATATTAATGTAGCCATTTTACCTCTTTCAAGACAATGCCTAAACTTGAAATAATACTTTCTCTCACAAGGTCTCTATACTCACACAGAGATGGAAATGTGAGATGTACTTATATTCTATATATATACTATATCTTTCACTTGAGCTCAGTTAACATCCTTCACTGAGTTCATTTTAATGTTCCTCTTTGAGGAGAAATCCAATTGCCACATGCAGTTTGAAACAACTGTGATTCACAGGGCTGACACAAAAATCTCAGGGTGCTGAAACCAACAGCATTCCCACTACCAAGAGAACAAAGCCTCTTTCGGCAAGTTTAGCTCTACCATTAGCTGCACCCCAAGCTATCAACTCATTTCACACTTTCTGCTGGTGATGTCAAGAGATAAAATCAAGCTAAAAGAAGTGCAGTATTAGGTCTGTGAAACCACCCAAGCAAAAACTCTTGCTTTCCTGCCCTGCCATACCACTGTGTCATCAGCTGCAGCAGCGCTGTTCTGCATCCATTCAAAGAAGTCAAACTTTGTCACATTTGGAAACAGATGCAAGCAGAGTAGCTTAATGGTTGCAGTACTGTCTAATTGTTTTGGGCAATTTCTCAACTTCGCAGAGCAAATTGAATTCCAAAGCTTTAGCTGTGGGAACCTAAATTCAGATATGTCGAATGAGATTTTCCAATAGAGAAGGCGAGCCCAGTCAGCGATGTGGGGCCACACAGTACAACCTCTCTTGCTGTTGCACAACCAGAGATTCTGTTGCTAGTTACTGCAGGCTTAATTGATGGCTGAAATTCAGAAACCTCAGTATTAAAATGCTATCCTGTGGAAAAGACTGTCAATGTTTTCTACAGGTACAAAACATGTTATATGTTAGAACATATGGCACATAGACACATAGTAACCTATTACAGCTACAGCTACAGAACCATTATGTGTAGTAAGTATGAGGACAGGATCTATCTTTTCTATCTTCGGACACCTAAAAGTTAGCCATTCAGGCTAGACTTAATATCTAATCCACCTCTTCAGTCAGTAGGAGGCAAAAAACTCACAGGGCAAATGACTAAGCATCCTAAAGTACTATAGTGGTGTGCCATAATACTCTGTAGGGTGTTCTTTTCTCCAGACCCTGAGGAATTGGTTTTAAGTGGGTCAGATTACATCTACTCAGTGTGTAACACTATCCAGGTTGCCCAAATGTGGACCAGAATGGTATCTCAGCTTTCGCACAAGCACAAATGACAAGCAGTACTCTCGTATCTTCTTAGACACACCAATGCTGTGTTACTTCTCATGGCCACTAAACAACAGTTTCTTTCACACAGATTCTACTTACCAGCTTGTATCACCAACTTTAGCATGTTTGGTTTATGCCCTTTGAGGAACACATACCACCACATAAGCATGAATAGTAACAGAGACCATTTAGAAGGAGAAAAGAAAAAAATGCTTAGATGGACTTTCATCTCGATAAATCTGCCCGGATATGTTGCGGATGTCCTCTCCCTGGAAGCATTGAAGGCCAGGCTGGACGGTGCTTTGAGCAACCTGGTCTGGAGAGAGGTGTCCCTGACTGTAGCACGGGGGTTGGAACTGGATGACCTTAAAGGTCCCTTCCGACCCAAATCATTCTATAATTCTATGACTCCATGATAAAAATTAATCCTGAATGTCACAGAGAGAAAACAAAGTTGAAAAAATGTTTTAGGAAAAATAAAAACACCTTTTGAATACAAGTTTTCAACCAACACCAGTTTCTATAACGGTTTCCCCAGTTCTACACACTGAGCATTTGCCACCAAAAGGAAGGGGACCAACAGACTCTCCCACTCAGTACTGATATCCTGCTGAGCAGAGCGTCTGGAAATCCTCAAGTTAAAAAAAGATCTCATGTTCCTTTATAAGAGAGTCTTTCCTACTCTGACTGAACTGCAGGTTCAAAAAGGGCACTGACTTCCACTGGGTCAGAGGAAACAGAAAGCAGGGAGAAGAGCATAATTCAAGTCTTCAGACTTCTTTATTAATACCTGACTTAAACAGCAGCACAATTACTTGTGTCTATTATCTACTTTTTCAGTATGTTTAAAAACACAGATGGTACAGCCTTCCTGAAGTCACAGCAGAACCTGAAATAACTTATTACCAAAGCTGAAGCAGATACCATTCCATTAAGCTGACGAGCAGAGATGCCCAGTAATGGTCATTTAGGCTTGTAATTACAACAGAAAATTGGATAGAAAAAATAAGGGATTAAAAATTATTCCTCAACTCTACATGCAAATTATTAGTCCTTCCTCAAAACAAGTTCAGGGCATATACTCCCATTTCTCTCCTGCCTCTTACTACCTTCCTTTCCTACCTTGTCTGGCCTAACTATGGGGCCATTTGCTGCCATCGCTACACTCTGCGAGTCTGACAACAAAGATCCACAAGCACAAGAAGGTATATTGGGTTAATGCATAGAATGTTCCTGTGGCCAAGATACACTCCTGCTTTAAAATGAACCCACTATCAAATAGCTCCTCAGTTGTTGTTTGTTAAATCAGTAATTGGGAGAGCAACCTCTAGTTAACCTCTCTAGGAAGGACACGCTGTTATCCAGGGCTGCACTGCTGCAGATAAGCAAAGGAAACTTAATGTTGGAAAACGACAAATAAAACGTGCACATCCAATGGGAGAAAGGAGAATGTGTTAGCTAGACCAAAGGAAAAAAATGTTACTGTGTACCTTTTCTCCCTCCACAACAAGTCACAGCTCTTAGACTCTAATGCCATTGAGGGCTGCCAGCTCAGTCCCCCTGGCAGGGCTAGAAGACGGGAGACCAGTGTTACAAACCAGTTTCATGGAGAGGCAGAACCCTCTGTAGTAGCACTGATTTCTGAATCAAGACATATCTGGTACCCAGCAGTGTCCTTGTTAAAGCATCTGGTTCAGGCAGAGGGTTTGTTAAGAAATGGTCCTTGAAGGACTTTAGGTTTAAGCATGTGGGACTGAGTGTTGCTTGGCCGCATTTCAACTTTCCCATCATAGGAATGTGAAGTCAATATTTTTATGTCCTTTTAAGGAGCTGCTCTAACTGTGTCTCAAAGTGGTACCCAAGCAAAAATAACAAAGAGGTCACTACATATTTAAGGCGGTAAACAACGTAAGTTGCCTTTGTTATTCTAAAACAAATGCACAAACCAAAATAAACAAAATCCAGTGATTTCATTTGTGACTTCCATTCCTGTTGCATCCCTTACCGTTCCTACCCCACATATCCCCCTAGGTGCACCGTGCTGAAGGCCCCAGACAGGCTTTTGCTGGTTCTTTGCTATGCGTGGTCATGCTGATGAGCCAGTGGGTCAAACTTCTGAGCTCATCCCATAGAGCCCAGTTTGGGGTTCTCTCCTCAGCCTGGCCATTGACTTTTCCATAATATGTAAGCACACTGCTATGTCCCGCCAGGGGGGACTGGCCACACAGAGAACCTGGGCAGAAACAGAAGGTGGGGTTTCAGGTGAAATGTGAAACTCATCTGTGGCCATTAACTTGGAATTTATACTGCATAAATAGTTACCTTAATGACAGCTGGATCTTACTCTCCACTTCCCTAAACAGCTTGTCCTGGTGTAGAAACTTAGTGCCTACTGATGGATCAGACACTAAGCTAAACCAGCCCTTGCTCAACCTCAAGAACTGGCAGTTCTCCTCTTTCAGCCTTGTGAAGACTACATGTACGGCACGTGTTCCTGCACACCTGCTCACCCAGGCAGCACAGGGAAACAGAAAAAAAAACACAACAGAAATGTGACCATGAAATGTTAGAAGGATTTTGTGTAACACGAATGATAGCGCTAGAGAGCTGAAGCTAATGGCAAAAAGCTTCATAGGACTGTTTTCTCTTTTATTCTTTTCCCTATCAAAATTTACTCCCCCTTCTCTAAGAGGGGCTGAAGATTTACATACAAGGAGTTATGCAAGGCTAGGTGGCATAGGAATGCCAGAGACTGGTACTGTTAACGCATTAGGAAGAGACAGCAGGAGGACCTTCAACTGAATTCTTCAGCTTCAACTTCAACACAAGGAGATATCCTCCACATTTTGTTAAAATAACAAAAACAACTTGTAGTGCTACATTTTTTATAATGCTTTGTCATGGAAAAAAAATAAAGAAAGAAAAAAGATAAGAAAGGAAAAGAAATATCAGGACCTTTTATTTGGTTGCTGACTTACTGTATAAACACTCAGGTTATCTAAGCCACTTATGAGACAGCTGAGCTAAACATGGGATAGCCAGCATCTTACAAGTGCCCAGAGCAATAGTAAAAGCTTTTAAAGAGTGGCAGGCAATTCTGTCTTTCTTTTTTTCTTTAAAATGAGACACCTAGGACTAAAATTAGAGAACACTTCATTCATTTCACAGAGAGATATCTCCTTTCTTCTTAAAAACCATACTTTCTCTTGGAAATATTAAGCTTTTCTTCCTACCTATCACAGAGTTCCCTGGAAGAAAAAAAAATACCCTTGAATTAACCTTAAATTATTCCTTTTGTTAAGGACAAAGCAGCTTTACAACAGAATAGCATTCGTTACAGCAGTTAGGTTGGTGAGGTTTCACATCTGTAATTATGATTAGGCATTGTAACCACAATCAATAAAGAAGAATTTTTAAACCTGTTACTTTTCATACACATATTGAAGAACTGAACACCACCATGTCATTTCCCAAAGGGAAGAGAAAATACTATTATGCTGTCTCAGACAAAATAGCAAAGAATCACTCCCAGGTCAAAAGACATCAACACAGCAATAAATCTGAAAAATTGTTTCCTTGGCAATTGGGAGGAAAAAGGAGGAACGACTCAAATTTACAAGGAAAAGAGAGGTTCCACAGTATTACATGTAAGACATTCCTGAGCTACAAATAAACATCTGCTGACTACTGCTAGATCATAAGCTTCCGCAAGCCACTGCCCATGAAGTACAAGTATAGGATTTACACAGATTACTTTAATATATCTGTCCAATTCAGGACTTGCATAAGCCACCTGTAAATATTCTATCTTTCCCAATAGTAAAGTGCTGCCTGAGGTGCCAGATCCATTAAGTCTGACATCACGATGGTGAGACACGTGTTCACATCTCCAGCACCTTCAAGAGCTGAGGCACCACAGAGCAGAGCTACAAGGACAACCTCCCTCGTATCTCAGGGAAGGTAGCAGCTGGACAAACAACTTCAAGTTCTGTTACACCTTGAAGTGTTTCTGAAGGTGTTTATAAATGCTTGCATGTTTGGTGACAGACAAATGAGTTTAATGGGTCGTCCTCTATGTTTACTTCGAGATTTAGTTAAGTACTTCTCCACCATTAAGATCTAACTGCTCCAAGGAGTAAACACTTCCTTCCCATCAAAAGCATAAATCACCCTCTTCCAGTGAGCTCTGGATGGTCCACAGATGCAGATGTGTTGTGCCTGGAACACTGGACTACAAGTGCAGAGAAGCCAGCATACAGGAAAATTGGTAGTTACATGGCTGTGTAAAATAGTAATAAATGCTATTACATATTCTCAAATGCTTATAGGTTGATAAGGTAAGCACTCCATCAAACAAGACAGAGATTGTAAGAAACTCCAACACTCAGTAAATCACAGATTATAATTCTTCAGTTTACTCCTATATTAGTGGGAAGTGCTTAGTGTAGACCATGCACAAAATTAATCCATCTGCTCCTTTTGGATCAGCTGCTCATGAAGCCACAAGCAGCTCCACAATGTGATGCCTCACCAGCTTGCATCCAGCTACCAGCAGCATCTCACAGACTTCTAGTCTTGCACTTTCCATGTAAATGGTATTAAAGATAAAAGAGACTGTGTTAGAAGCATATTGAATTCACTGCATATTCACAAGTAAATGATAAAAAGCAAACATAATAAGCTAATTGTGTGGTGAAGCACAGGACCAGGTTGCCCAGAGATGTGGTGGATAGCTCATCCCTAGACATACTCAAGGTCAGGCTGGATGGGGCTCAGAGCAACCTGATCTAGGTGTAGGTGTCCCTGTTCATTGCTGAGGAGTTAGACTGGATGAACTTTAGGGGTCCTTCCAACTCAAACATGATTCTATGATTCTAATCAGGACTGAACCCTAGGGATTTACTCCTTCACAGGAAGAAATCTCTGTTGATGGAAAGCCAGTAGAACCAAGCACCAGGTGCTCCCCAGTCCCACATCACTGCTGCAGACACAGAGAGGTGATGGATGGCAGAGCTGAACTGTATCCCTTGTGCCATCAGCATGGTCTCCTTTAGGTCAACAGCAAAAATCAGGATGGGATGCATAATCTATCTTCTGTGGCCAAACAGCAGAGGACTGCTTTTTGCTACAACCAGGAGAGCTACAACTGCTTTTGGCACTGCTGCAAAAAGTTAGGTATCTGAGAATACACAGGATGGCCTGAAAAATACAAACATTTGGTAAGGCAAAGGGAAGTGCCCGGCTTCAAAGTTAGCTCTGGGGCTGAGCTTAATTTACTTGCTCCTACAAAAAGGGACTGTAATTTCTGTAATCACTGCAATTTATCAGGAGTTGTATTCTTTCATCTCATCAGGAAAAAAACAACCAAACAGAAAAAAGCCAACAACATCTTCAGTAGTGCCAGCTGCTTGAATGCCAGGCTTAGCAAATCACTGTCTTCCAAAAATAGCTTGGTTTTTCTTTAGTGATCATCTAGCTCTGGTAAAATCATATGCAGTTACTCTGACTAGAATCAAGCAAATTCTATACTTCACAGATAGTCCAAAGCCATGGAGACCTCCAATGCCATTTTGACCACTTCTGATCACTGCCTATTACCCATTTGAAATGCTGGTTCCATTTCTCTCATTCAGTGGCAGAACCAAAAAGTACTCTGCAGTTCAGCAGCCACAGTACCTATGCAGGAGCTGATGCACAAGCAAACAGAAACCAGTCAGAAACAGATCCAAAGCCTCTGGAAGCATCACCGGCTCCCTAATCATGGATTAGCTGAAGAGAAATCCTTGTCAAATATTTCAGACTATTCTGATGAGACTGGTGACTTTTGGTTTTCAGGAAGAAGCAAGTCCTGGTCTTTATCAGTACGTAAAACAAAGCCTCTTCATTGGGAATGCTGAAAGTATCTAAAAATTCCATTTACATCAGAGGAAACTGCATCTGCAGTTTCAGCAGCTCTGATGAGTTTCACTCAGCAGCTCTGGAGGTCAGGCTCTCAGCTATGTAATAAAAGCAGAAAGTAGCCCTTTCCTCATCCCATAACCCGCAGTAGAGCACAGAATTGTCTTCTATAGATATTTCACCTTTAGTACCCTAATGTAAAATTTTGATGTTAACTATTTCCTTTTTCCCCATTCACCTCAGCTACCCATCCATTCAGATGTACGTTCAGTTTTTCTTACCAGACTGCTAAAATTCCCTGAAGAAATAAGCTCATTTTCCCAGTCCCTAATCTGTGCAGCCCCTAATTCCATTTCATGAGCTGATTTGAGCAGGATACAGGAGTACACATCTTTAAAACAGAAGTGGAATATTCCAAAAGGAAATAGGAAAGTCAACAAATTGCTCCAGGAACTAGAAAAATGCTTTTGACCTTGTGGTTGTTTTTTCCTCTCCCTTTTATTCTGTGACTGCAATCTGCTTCACTACATGGAAAAAAGAAAAATGTAAAATTCAAAGATATGCACATTGCTTGTGATATGTACAAGCATAATCACTGCAAAATAAAATGCTTGTGGCGGGTTTGCCCTTGAAAGGTAACACTGAACAAGAAGATCCAAATAAAATCACACAATAGTTTGGCTCCATAATCTTTAAGCAGATCAACTAGGAGCAATGAGTGTTATTATCAGCCCCACCTATGTATTTCTTGGTACTCATTCCATTCTCCCTTTCCTTCTCAACCCTGCTATTGTGCCACTCCAAAACCTTTCAGCTCTAAGCAGGCCTTGAAATACTAACTGAAACCAGAAGAAGGAAATGATAGCAAACAAAAAGACCATTTCTGAAAATATAGTAATTCATGCTAATAAGCTGAACATGGCAGAACTAATCACCCCTACACAATGTATCTACCTAGCGTGACAAAGCCCTGCAGGAGTTAAGAGCCCATTTGGTGAGATGCTGAGCATCTTCATGGTGAGCAAAATGAGAGCTGCCTCAGCTATGGCTGCACTCAATCAGAGTACCCCGCTCTAAACCTTTCATTTCAACCATCTACCAAGAATAAAAATCTGATACTAAAGCTATTTCGGCAGTTCCTGCGTTTGCCTTTTTAATGCAGGACAACAACAACATGCTAACAGATGAAGGTTTCTTTTGCTCAGTTTGTTGGGGAGCACCCTGGAAGGCTTCTGTGTGCCTGCAGCCCCACCGGGGCTCCGCAGCTGATCCGCTGACAGCATCCTGCAGAGCAGAGGCAGCACACGAGGCATGTTGAGAGCCAGCTCAGGGCTCCCCGTTTCCTGCAGCTCTCGCCAAGCACAGTCTTTCTGGCTTATTACTCTCTCCCTGAAGCAAACATTAACAAGAGAAGCAGCACAGAAAAACCGCGCTGCTAAGGATTAAGAACATCAGTCCTGACCTTCTCTGTGTGGAAGGAATTCAAGTGGGCCCTCAGGAAAATGAAAGCAGGATTTATTTTAAATGGACCTTTTATGAAAATGACTGTGGTTTCCAACTCGTCAGATAGACTCAGTCAATAAATAGCCTTATTCACCTTGCAGTGTCTTTGAAGCAGGTATTGTTCTGGGAGTGTTGTGGAATATGAATTTTGCAAGGCGTACTTTCCAACCGTGCTGTTACTACTGCAGAATATTACAAAAGGCGATTGTTCCCCAGAAAGGTCCATAAGCTGTGATTTATTAATGAAATGCCAAATCTAGGAGACCAGGCAAAGGTCTCAGGAGCGCAGGGTAAAGTAAATAGCACTAGAGAATACACATAATGAGAGTTTGCAAAAGCAACAGAAACATGCACACGAGGAGAAGACACAAATGCATTCCTCTCCCTGATGTTATCAAATGTTGACAGCTAAGAAATATGGTCTGTGAGAGGCTCAAGAATATGCTTAGAAGATATTCATACATATAAAGCTCTGGATAAATGATAATAGGATGTCAATTATGGCAAGAATTAAAGTCATAATAATTTGGTATGAAATGCCTTGTCTTGGCTAAGGAGCACTATACAGAGAAATGTAGAGGCAGCATTACCTCAAAACTAAAATTATCTCTGAGTAAAAAATAATGAACTGTAGCATATAAAAGAACAGAATAATAATATATATCTCAGTTGCGTGTAATGAATATAAACCAAAAATCAGCACAACTTCCTGTGCCATACATAGCAATGTCATTACATAGCAGCAAAGCACATTCTTTAGAACAATATGTTCCTACAGGATACTAGAGATTACTTTTTATTATTGATGTGAAACATAAGAAGCACTCCCTCCTAAGGTATGAACAAACTGCTGCACATGACTGTTCTGCTGAACAAGGGGAAGGGGTGGTTGGCCACCATAAGGTACCTCAGTACCACTGGTCTAATGCAAGATGAGGGCCAAACTGTATGAGGCAAATAAATTGCCCCAGACTGGTTGGGTACATTAGTCACTACTTTGAGTTAGTTTTCCAGATCACCTTGGTTAAAATTAGCCCATGAGACACACCTGAGTGTTCCCTCTTTCCCTCCCCATGGCTGCCCCTGGTTGAGTGCTGGTACCATATAGAACGTACAATCCAATCCACTGTGTGCTCTGCACATACACTCACAGCCACAACAGGACAAACTGCATTTTAATCACACTGCTAATTAAGCAGCAACCTCAAAATGCCATGCACAGTGGCATTTCAAACATCTGAAGGGTTTTCCTTTCATGCTCATTGACTTATTATGACATGTCAAAGAAATAATTGTCATCCCGACAATATGCCAAAAAATGTCCTCTCTAATTCACTAGGTGCTCACCATTTCTTCCATTATAGAAAGGCAGTGCTATGGGCCCCTGGTTAGGTTAGTGGACATTTGATGCATTCCACGGATTATTCCTTTGGCTTTGCAACCAACTTGCTTGGCAACCAGAACAAGACAGTGGTTCAGCCATTTCAATGACCTTAGCTGGAAAACATACTAATTAGACACAAAGCTGGAAACACACCAACTCCAATCCTTCAGGCTGGGCTGGCTTTGAAAATGAACAATAATCAAAATTCATCCTCTTTTTTTTCCCCAACTATTTCTCTGGGATACGGGCATTTGCTGTAATGCCCCCTGCTTTGTCACACTGGAGATGACATCAGTGTCCTTTACTCACACAGGAGACTGCTGCAGTATGTCAAGGAGAAAGCCTTTCCTTTAGTCCATCAGACTTCCTGAAGATTGTCATGTGTGACAGGGACAACTACAGTAAGACATGAGTCCAGCTGTGCACCTAAACACTGAAAAGCAGCAGGTCTTTCTCGGGGAACTGCTCACAGGAGAGCTCTTTCCATTCTCTTTGGCCAATACGCAAGAAATTAGCGCTACAGACACAAAACAACCCAGTGAATTAAAATTGTATATAAGGAATTCATAAAGAAGTTTTTAAAGTGGCTTCCTCATTGTGTAAGAAGGAAATCAACAGTAAAACACACAAATACAAGGGGAGAGGTTTCTCTCTCCAAACTGTGGCAATCTCGCTATCTGCCTTCCATTTCTGCTTTTCCAACATAAGAACTCTCTATCCAGTCTAGAAACAGACATATACCAAGCCAAGCACTTATGGGTGGAAATCATGCACTATTTACTTCCCTTTTTGAGGTATAACAACATTCACAAAGAGAAATGGAAAAAGACAGCTCCATGCCTTAGATGCCCTTTATCAGCATCCCACATATATGCCAACAGGGTTATTACCCTAGTCACAAAAGTCAACAACAAATTAGCCCTGTTTAAAATTCAGTGGCAACAAAAGGCAGAAATCCAATACACGCATTCTCTAATTACATTCCATGTAATATATTCTGAGAGTCTCCTGTGAGCTTGTTTTGTGGATACACACACCACCTCTTGCCACTGGAAATTAATTCAGTGTTCACTGCACAAATGTCTTCAGTTCCGATAAAACCGCTTCTACCATTTCCATCCTCCATGTCACAGAAGGAGTTTGTGCCAGTGAGAAAAAAATATGAGGTTTTGTCCTCTCTTTCCCATGCACACCCACAACCTCAAAGAAAAGACGCACAAACTATTTCCTTGCTCACTCTAAAACCATTCCTGAGAAAATTGCAAGCTGTTACTTACAGGTTGGATTATTCAATGAAAAAGGAAAGAAAATAGCTGTTAAGACAGTTCAATGAGTCTGCACCAGGAAGAAAGAAGGACTTCTTAAACTTCATGAAATGTGAAAAACCAACTGACACATCTCGTGCTACCTACAAACTGCAATGGTGCAATGCAGTTTGAGGGGGGCTTGATAGAAGGATCATCTTCTTGGGTAAGCAATGCTGTAATAAAAGCCACTCTGTTTCAGCTGGAAAGAAGCTTTCTTAAGAGCCTAAATATCATGCATTGTACCTGCAGTTCAAGCATCCTAAACTTCACTGAAGAAGACATTCCTGAGTGTCCGAAGCAATTTATTTCTAGGAAATGTCTCTCATCCTGCTCAGTATTTCACAGTCATGTTCACACCACCTAACCTCCTAGCTGGGTCGTTATGAGTGTAACTAAAACTAAAGTGGAAAACAGCTTCAGAAATTTATAATCTTCCTAAAAGCAGAATGTTTCAATTACACCTAGGGGTGGGCGTACCATGTCCCAGCTGACATCCAGGAACCATTAATGGTTCCATGTTCACAGTAATTTTGCTGGGAAACTGGTGAGTTGAGGCTGAATAATTTTGTCAAGAATATGTGATTATTCTAGATGTACTTGCATTAGATACAAAAGTAGACTGCTTCAGAACCAATTCATTCCATGTCTGCAGTTTTCAACAGCAAGCAGAAGAGAACCTACATCATGAATTTCAAGGTGTTCAATAAGTAGATGCCTGGAAAGTGAAATTCACTTTGCTTAAGGAAATGTTAACAGTGGTTAAAACATTAAAAGTATCCCTACAAAAAAACAAACAAACAAACAAACAAACAAACAAAAAAACTTAGTTTCAAATCAAATAGTCATATTCATAAATCCATACAGAATTATTTTGCCTTTGGAGTGAAAATGTGATAAAATCTAGACATTCAATGCACAAAGTGTTTTGAAATACTTTGTTTTGGATTTTGACAAAAGACTACCCAAAGGAATTCTGTTGGATTACCATTTTACCCACATAACTGTCTTTGGATGATTCTGAAATATTTTTTCCCAGCAAACTAGTGACATTAATCTTGCACACAGTACCAATCCTAACAACAGGTAAAGAAATAAAAAGCACCTGAAACTTCAAAGAATGTGGGATAAGTTTTTTCAGAAGTGTTCAGTGCCGGGGTAATGAGAATTTTATCATTAACTTCCATGGAAACAGGATTAGGTCTAATACAAACACTTCTGGATATCTCTAGCAGTGAGTAATGAAAGAAGAAGGAATACAAGATGATGTACAACCTGCAGGTAGAAAAAGTGAATACCTAACAGAGTATTTTCCAGTATTTCCCATAAAGCACTTGTCAGTGTATAATCTAAATTAATGACACTGCAGTCTCAAACCATTTGGTTCATTTTCTGCTCTTATCAGGAGCACAGAGAAGACTGTTGGAGTAGACTGAAGCATATGTACGACCTGCACATCTTAGCATAATAAAGGTATTAAAAACCTGTTACACCTCTGCTATTTTTTTCCCAAAGAAACTTCTACAACAGAACTGCACAAGGAATAGTTAGAAACTCCCTATACCATACAAAGACACTCTTCTATGCCAGTCCATATCTGATCTCTGGCCCTTCTTGAACCTGCTACACCCTCACTTTCATTTCTGTAATAAAATTAACAGTGGATCTGATAGGCTGGAATTCAAAGTTTGGCTTACCAAGTGGATCCTTTATGCTAAATAACATTTTCCAGATCATTTCAAACTTCCTGTTTTCTGTTACTTCGCTGATGGGGAACCTTCTCATCAAGATGTAACCAACACGTGTTTTAAAAGCAAAGCTAAGCTACTGGTACAATAATAGATTTCATTTTCAAATAGCTCTGCAGATATCATCCCCAGTCCTGTTCACAGCAAGTGGCAAAGAGCCTACAAACTATGGGGCAGGCTGAAACTTCACTGGGGTTTGGATCAGTCACTGTATGCAGGACTCTAGGCCAAGTTTTGTCCTCAAATCAAACCAATTTCAGACTGACACATTCAAATGGACAGATGTGGCATGTTTTTCCATTTCAACCCAATTTCTTTGGGAGGAAAACTGGCGCTTAAAATTTCAGCTGAAGCTTAGGAAACAAAAGGTTTTAAACAAAATGCTGAATTGCATCTTTCTGTGCTACCTTGAACGCAGCTAGGCAGTGAAGGCTAAGTAACACCAGCACCAGCAGCAGGAAGACAGTGGCCAAATTCCTCACGTCCCAGACAGACTCGACCAGAGGGATACTGCCGACTTGCCAGTCATAGCACAGGGTAATGGGTGCCAGCAGAAGCCACGCGTTGAAGGCCAGGAGGTATGAATAAGTCAGAAACCTACAAAAGAAAAAAGGTAACATAATACACGGGATGACCACCAAAACCACAAAATAATTTCCTTATACCAAAAACAGAGATGAATTTATGCTGATTGAGACTTTGGTATTTACCACTTACTAGAAGGAAGCAAATAAAATAGCTATGCACACACAGGTAACACCATACCTCTCTGATAATAAAGACATGCTAACATAGGTGGGAGGAACTTCAACATACGATTAAGATCAATAATACAGGATATTCAGCCAATCCCATCTGAGCTTATTAAGGTGGGGGACAGTCATAAAAGTGAAAGTAGGGAACCATTTAAATTGTTGTAGTCTTTATTAATTGATATTCTCAATACTGAGAAAACTAACAGAGAATGGAAATAAGGAACAACACTACACTAAGGTAAGTATACAGGACTTTCAGAAAGCTGAACAAGAACAGCACGCGTGCAATCAGGTTAAAGAAAAAAAATTAAAAACCAAAAGATAAAGCATCACCTCTCTCCAGCCTTCTGCTTGGCCACTGCTTGCCCCAAAAAGTCTCTCCCTCAAACCACATCTACAGAATTTCAACTATGTATGTACACAGAAGGCTGGAGCTTATTCCCGTAATCACAAAGTCTAGCAAGCAGAACTGCAAGCGCCTTCCTTAGTATGCAAATGAAAAAGTTCACATTGTGCAAAGCACACACACACACACACAAATTGTAATACTGAAAAGAAATTAATGAACAAACAAACAAACAAATAAACAGATCCTGCATGGTATTTCTTCCATCTGAGCCTGCTTCCGCTGTTGTTATCACACCCAGTTGCCATGGTATCTTAGCAGGTTTATTAAAAAGATAACAAAGGATCCCCAAGAGATGCAGAGCCATGCAAACAGAATTGCTCCATTTGCCACTTACAAGGCTGCCTCTTTGGGGTCAAAATGCAGCCTTCCCAACAGCATTATACTGTATTTGCTGCAGAAGGGGTAAGATATTGAAGCAGAATGTGACTTCAGGGAATTGGGATGGAATTTCTCAGGTGGGTGCTGGGCCATGGTATGGGATGGAACAGGCCCACATTTCTGCAGAAGCATTTTCATATAACCAACAGTTAGGATACCAGTTTCCCTTCTCATCTAAGAAATGAACATATCTAGCAGCACAGTAACCCAAAACCAAGGAGGTTTCAATAGCTGAAATAAAGTTTAATTGTAAAAAGTGGAAAATGCTCATGCCCATTTCCACCCAGATCTTTCTAAGTTCACAATTCTGATGGAAAATGACATATTCCTACATTTTTAAAGGTTTTCAACAGCTCAGCACACTTCTCTTCCATTCCTTCATTTTCCTCCCTGAGGTAACAAACAAGGAAAAAAGCGAGACAAAACTCATTTTCTCTCTTAACAGAACTAGCGATTAAAAGGACGGTTTCTATTTAAAAAAGCATTTCTCAAAAAAGCAATGTAATTCTACTCAAACTCTTCTTTAAATTTTGACTGTTCGCTATCTCTAAAGAAACAAATATGTCCTTTTATTTATTTATTTATTTGTTTGTTTTAAGTCCCCAAGCCAATCCTTTCTGGTCTGCATTACTGAGAAACCCAGCAACTCAAAGCCTGACGTAGCTTAATCACACTTTGGTGCTCTCAGAGAAGTTATACATGGTGTGCCCAAACCTCTGCTTGGCTGGAAAATCCAGCAGGATTCTGCATCAACCTTAATAAAATGACAGTCCAGAAAAGGCTGCCAACATCTATTTACAGCTACTTAAAAGCCAAACTAAGATCCAGTGCATATCCATTTACATCAATCTGAATAATGTCATGGCATATAATATTTTTACAAGTGTGTATTTTAGGATTTTCAGAAGCACTGAGTTAGGTTTCTATTTGATGCCTATGGAGAGGCAAGTTTTTAGAGCATGTGTCCTTTTATACTTTACATGTTAGCACTTTCAGTAATCATGATGATGGCCATGGAATTTGTTTAACAAGTCACAATACACACCAGAAATCTCTCTCTTGCCTTCTCAGACCATGTTACCATACAGTGAGGTGGACTGAACGCCGGCTGAATGGCCAGATCAACAGGCTAGTAGTGCTCAGTGGTGCAAAGTCTTGTTGGGGCCCAATAACAAGCAGAGTGCCTCAGAGGTCAATACTGGGCTTAGTCCCATTTAAATTCTTCAGTAACTATCTGGACAGTGGGGTAGAGCACACTCTCTGTAAATTTGCTGGTGACACAAAACCAGAGGGAGTGTCAGACTCACCCAACAGCTACACAGCCATCCAGAGGGACCCTGATAGTCGGAAGACAAAAAACCTCCTGAAATTCAGCAAGAAATTCTAAGTCCTGCAGCTGGGGAGGAATAGCCCCAGGCACTAGGACATGCTGGGTGCAACCCAGATGGAAAACAGCTCTGTAGAGAGGATCTGGGTGTTTAACATCAAGTTGAACAAGAACTAGCAATGGCTCCTGCTGCTTCTTGGTATTGTATTCTTGGTTGCATTAGGCAAAGTACCACCAGCAGGTCAAGAGCAGTTCCTTCCCATCTACTCAACAGCTGTGAGGCCATGTCTGGAGTACTGAGACTGGTTCTTGCATTCCAGTGTAAGAGAGAAGTGGACAAACTGGAAAGAGTCCAGCAGAGGGCCATGAGGATTACAAAGGGCCTGGAGCACCTCTCCCATGATGGGAGGCTAAGAACTGGGACTATTCAACCTGGAGGACAGGAGGCCCAGGGGGATCTCATCGGTGTCTATAAAGATCTGAAGGCTGGGAGCAAAGAGGACCAAGCCAGGTTGTTTTCAGCAGTGCCCAGTACCAGGACAAGAGGCAGTGAGCACAAACTGGAGCACTGGAGGTTCCTCCCAAGCAGCAGGCAGCATTTCTGTGTTGTGTGAGTGATGGAGCACCGGCACAGGTTGCCCAGAGAAGCTGTGGAGTCTCCTCTCTGGAGATTTCCAAAGGTCACCTGGACATGAATGAGCCTAGGCAACCTGTTCCTCTTTGTCTAATGAGGAGTCTTGGACCACATAACCTCCAGAGGTCCCTTCCCACCTCAGCTATTCTGTGATTCCAGGCAGGAAGAAGTGAGAAGGTATTTTGGACCCTTGCAAACTACAGCATTTCGCATGAGGGCAGAGCAGTCATTTTTCTGCATCTTCACCGATTAGACAGGAGCTGATAAATTGTTATGCAGCACAGAAGAAATAAACAGTTTTGCTGCCACAACAAATCAAGTCATTTAGCAGATTTTAAAAGGAATTCAGGATGGCCAGATCAGTGAGTGTTGAAGCATTTCTGATGGAAGGTTAGGTCAAACTGCCATGGGAGATGAGAAGACTCCAGGACAAGCACTGACCAGCGTAGGTTTGTAACCAGATCTCTTTCCCTGTGCCTGCAGTACTTTCATCCTCCTCAGAAGCCATGTGCGCAGCTCACAGCCAGAGGTTGCTCCCAGAGGAGATGGACAACTGCCCTGTTCCATTACAGCAATAATTAGCATCTTAAATACGCTCTGCCAATAGCGGTGAACTATTTTAAAGCTTGTGACAGTCATTACTGTCTACGCACAGCCAACTGGTTCACATCTCCAGACATTCTACTGAGAACCCTTGGCTAGCTCTCTTGACTGCCAAGCCTGAACGCTCCCTCTGAACTTTTGTGTGCCAAAAGCAGACATGGAAAGCAAATCCCAAGAGGATGCTGAGCGACTTTAGCATGACTTCTTAAGCTGCAAGAAAGCCTCGAGTATAAAAGTCTGGATATGCTTTCAGCTTTGGTAACACATCCTTGAACGTGATTGATGGCTGTATAAAATAAAGCTGTAGAAACGATCGCTATTCTAGGTACTAGAAATAGAAAAATAACAAGATGCTAATAATAGATACTGACAATTCTGTGCTGCTTTTACTTATGGATCTCTAAAGCACACGATATTTCTCTACATCCACTCGTCTCTCACAAAGCTAACTAGGGAGAAATCTAAATGTGGGAGAAATGTTTGAAGAACATTCTCTCCAAAGCTGAAACTACAATGAGAAAATTTGCGAATTTTGAAGACTTGAAGATTCATGGGATGATTTCAAAAGCTAATTATGTTTCAGCAGCCTACCTGTGAATGGTAACAGAAGTATTTTCTTTTAATTAGTTGACTAAGTGAATTACCTTTTAAATTAATTATCTTCTCTGTATTGCTTTTCATGTCTCCTAGAATTCCAGGGGAGAGAAATCCCTGCTATAACATCTACCTATCTATCGGTTAATCCCAGACAAAACAGAGTATTACCAGTGATTGGTAGAATCTGCCTCTTAATTGTCAACCAGTTTTCCCCCAGGCTGGTTAACAGCATTTGCATTACAGCGAAGTCATTTCTTATTTGCAAATTGAATACGGAAATTCAAGTTTCGGCAGGCATTCAACGTATCTATTTCCTTCTCAGAATCTCTGGCATATACAGAAAACCACAAGTTCTCCGGTAGGTAGCAGGTGTTGTCATGGCAATCCAGTTTGTTTAGCTTTATTTTTTTTAGTTTAAGCGTACTGTTGCATATATTATTGAAGATAAATACAGGATGACTCGTATTGAGAACTTGTAGCAGAAAACCATCTCAACTGACTGCTTTTGCTGCAAAAATGAACTAAAGAACACTACTTAAAATCACAAATAATATAAGATAAAAATAGTTGAGGTATTGTCTGTTACCCTTTGCTGTAACAGAGACTAACAAGCTTGGAAAAGCTCTAGTTTCAGCTCTGTCGAACTGGGAGACTAATTAAACACACATACACAAATAAAAGAGAGATTTATAGAAATCTATGAGAAGGTTCATCTGTTATTTGATTTTGGACCATTTTAAGCTTTTTTTTTTTTTCCCTCAGTTCCTTGGGACTGATCTATAGATTTCCTTGCAAATCAGTGCTACATGATAATTGATTGCAAGATGCAGACCGTTCCCTGTCAAGGCTGCATGAGAGTGCAGATGCCAGTGACACTGTTTGCTGTAGCGCATACAGTGGTGCAACCTACCTTGCCCATTCTGGGACAAGATATCATGTTCCTGATGAGGAACAGGGGCCCACCTTACTCCCAAAGGCCCAGCAGGATACATACTCACAAACGGAAGTTTTTACTGCACTGGTAATTTTAGCAAGGCAAAGGCAAGAAAAAAATATTCTCTCAGTCGGGAACAAGAAGGACCTTGCATTAACCTAGTATTTGTGAAAATGAAGAGTTGTACAAAGAAGAGAGGATCAGAAGCAGGAAGAAGATTCCTGATGTTAATGATATTCTTCTAAAGAAGGCCTGTGCATTGCCAGGTGCTCAGAGAGGTTTCAGCTCAAGTAGAGGTGAGAAGAATGCCTTTATTAGGGAAAAGAGCTTCTCACTTGCATTAACAGCTGAACTGACTTTAGCTCCAGGCTCTCTTCATTCTCTACAGAGCCCTGAAGCCAAACGTACTTGATGAGCCACTTCACATTAATGTCCTCCTAGGACACATGGATGCAATTATAACCAGGTGGTATCATTTAGGAGTATTGTCTTAAAATTGTATGCATTTGCACTTCCCCTAGGGAGCTGCCAGTCCAATCACACTTTCCCACGAGTTTATTTTCCTGATCTGTACATTGTTAGCCTAAACATTTTCTTTTCATAGCCTTAGAAGAAAAATACCACACTGTGCCTATCCAGCACATCCTGTGATGGTGGAGTAAGACTACACAAACAACAGACAGACCAATTCTAATTTGACATCCAAATCCAAGCATCAGCTAGACAGAAAGTACTGCTAACTGGGAAAACTGCCCATGC
Source organism: Perdix hodgsoniae (assembly GCA_035772895.1). Taxonomy (NCBI): domain Eukaryota; kingdom Metazoa; phylum Chordata; class Aves; order Galliformes; family Phasianidae; genus Perdix; species Perdix hodgsoniae. The sequence continues at coordinate 4,972,512 of JAPSGF010000038.1, read as the reverse complement.
GTTCTCCTTCATCAAAACTCTCACATTTAAGGGAAAAGAGCTGCCAGTCAGGAGAGGATGGGAGCAGAAAAGTACTGACAGACTGCTGCAGCCTGAAGAAGAGCAAGGTAACTTCTCTGGAAGGTGGGGTGGTATGCAGCAGGGGCACATGGGGAAAGGCAGATTATATTGTTCCCAAAAGCTTCACTGCCTGAAGAGCTCTGATCCAGTCTCAGGTTGTTTCAAACTCTTTGGCTGAATCTGAAAAATATTAAATTCTTCAAAAGGAAATACTTTCAAAGAGCTTGCACATATCCCTCAGAACCTGAGCCTGCTGTGAGAGTTGGAGTACTGGAAAACCTGGGACAGATCTCATGACCTCACTCAATTTTTCCTCTCCAAGAACAAAACATGTTTTTGCCTACACAAGTTGACGGCCTCTGCTTCAGCTGCACTCCCTTCTTCCCAAACACCAGCTTCCAGTAGGGAGGAGATTGTGGTGGAACTGGAGCATCAGGGAGTGCCATGGCCCACCATGATGCCTGTCCAGCTGACTTTTAGAGCAGTGCTATCTACACCTGGGTTTGTTCCTTAAATCAAGAAAACTAAGAGAAATGATGAAATCTTTCACATGGCTCTGAGAAGCCTCTCGGAATATAATGCTACTGTAGGTTGCCATTCACTTTGTAACATCATCTTCCAGATAGATGTCAACTTCTAGCCGTAGATGCCCCTGTCCAATGCAGGGGAGTTGGATTAAGTGGCCTTAAAAGATCCCCTGGAACTCAAACATTTCTGTGGCTCAATTCTATGATTCTCTTTTTTGTTTAGCTGCAGGCCCTGAATTCTGGGTGCCTATCAATATTGCAGTATTATGCTGAAGATGTTAAGTACCTTTGGGCACACAGAAGAAAGCCCTGACAAAACAGGGAGACCTTTTCTACTCAGGAAGCATGTGAAAACCTGGCTAATTAAAGGCTGATACATTGCAGGGGTCTGTTTTAATGCCAGCTCCTAGCCCGAGGTTAGTGCAAATTGCATACCAGAGGAGTTGCTGCACTTTATTGCCTCGGCAGAGTGGCTGGCACCGGGACCTACATCCCCAGCACAGGTCTGCTGCATGCCTCTCTGTAGTTCATTCCTGCAGATGTTACAGCTGCGATGATTACATGCCTTGCTCAGAAAACAGTCACAGGCCTGTATGTAAAGGCGTATGTGCCAGTTTTTATGTATTTCTTCGGCTTTCTATGGGACTGAATTCTCATTTATCTGTTTGAAATACCAAAGAAATGCATAAAGCTAGCTTAAAGAGTTCAACCACAGGACAATGCTATCTCAAGGCAGAAATGCATTAACTATTTAAACGCAAACAAGCCTACTTTATGACCACAGTGAGCAGGCAAGGAACATCACAAGGCAAATGCCAGAAGCCGTTAATATAACTTGACTCCCAGAGATATAGTTTGAAAGAAACACATTTACTTAGTCTGAAATTACTAGCAGGATTTAGTATTTCACACACCTTAACAATAGATGTTTTTCCTTGTCTTACCATGGTGTTAGTAATACAATCTGTTTATTCAGAGGCCTCCTACTTCTTTCCTCCTCAAGAATAGCAGAATAAAGAGACGTGCTAAATGTCTGAAGCATGACAGCTCACCACTCAGTGCCTGCTAGCACTCTAACTGCACTTCAGTACACTGTTTGCACAAAGGTGGCTAGCTCTCCAAGCCTTTCTAATTGCCTTCTTTGTCAACTCACATCTAATTCAAGCAATAATGGTGGAAGAGATGTATAGAGTTGTTTTCTTTATTCAGCAGCTTTCCCATAGCAGATTCTGGCATGGCAAGTCACAGTGAATGAAAGTCTGTGTTCTTTAGATTAGGTCGCTTGAGAAGCTACTTCCCTTCTGTAGCAAACAACAGATTGTGTGGACAGGCTGTAAAGGCAGCATTTAGAAGTAACAAGATTCCTAACACCTTCATTTCTACCTCAGCTGAGAGAGGGAGTGATGGACAGATTTTTCTTCGTATCACCTCTGCCAAGCAACGTACTGGAGGTCAGAGAATGCAGCTTTCATTTATCTCCATATTTGTCAGTATTACAAAATCCAGTACCTTGCAGCAATGGTAGCATTCATATTTTGACTTTCAAAGCATTTATTTGAATCCCCATTGATATGTAATTGTAATTATAGTAATCTAGTGAACACACTGAACAGATTTTTTTTTAAGGTTGAAAGCTGTCACTATTTCACACTGATTTTTCTTTTAAAGGTTGAATCGGTTCTCTGTCTACACTGTTCAAGATAGGAGATAGGTTATCCAGAATATATGGTCATTTTCCTGGGCCAAAATGGACTGCAACAAAGGTCTGCTCAAAATAGGATCCTCTCACCAATAGAGAGCAAAAATTAAAGCGCAGCAAAACATACAAAAAAAGCACAAGGAGATACTTTTTTCCCAATTTCTAGATACCAAGATGTCCCCAGGTTAGATGAAGTTTCTGCATATTTAATAGCCTGGTTATCTGTTTTGTATGCAGTTGTATTTTTGTTTTTCCTTAAGACTTGGTGAATCTTTGAGCCCACGTAAGCATTCAGCACACATATTATGTTCTGTGGAAACAGCTCCCCAACTCAATTACCTGTTACAAACCACCTTCTCGGCTTGTTTTGAACCGGTTCTCCTCTCCTCTCAATTTCATATACAGTATTTTCTTCATGCTCACCTACTCTGTACAATCACAGACATAGAATCATAGAATCACATAATTATTTGAGTTAGAAGGGACCTTAAAGGCCACCTTGTCCACCCCCTGCAATGAACGGGGACACCCACAGGTAGATCAGGTTGCTCAGAGCCCCATTCAGCCTGACCTTGTGTGTCTGCAGGGATGGGGCATCCACCACCTCTCTGGGCAACCTGCTCCAGTGCCTCATCACCCTGACTGTAAAACCTTCTTTCTTATATCCAGTCTAAATATCCCCTCTTTTAGCTTGAAACCATTTCCCCTTGTCCTATCACCACAGACCCTGCTAAAGAGTCTGTCTCCTTCTTTCTTATAGACCCCTTTAGATACTGAAAGGCTGCTCTTAGCTCTCCTTGGAGCCTTCTCTTCTCCAGGTTGAACAGCCTCAACTCTCTCAGCCTCTCCTTGAGGCAAGGTGTTCCATCCCTGGGATCACTTTTGTGGCCCTCTGGACGTGCTCCAACAAGTCCATATCTCTCTTGTAATGAGGGCTCCACACCTGGACTCTGTACTCCAGGTGAGGTTTCACCAGTGCAGAGTAGAAGGGCAGGATTACCTCCCTTGCTTTGCTGGCCCTTCTTTGGATGCAGCCTGAGATGTGGTTGCCCTTCCTCACACCCTCAGTCATGTAATTTATATTACAGCATTGTAACGGCTGGCAAAATCTGACCTCATTAGCCAATGTTTTTCAAATCCAACCATAGCTTATGCCCACCCCTAATCCTTGTCACCCTCCAATAACCCTTGGCAGCCTTAGGACAAATCCACCTGCACAGCAAAATAGCTGACACCAAAGCCTTGCAAGAGTTAACAATACTTCCTTGGGGTCATCTTATGTCAGGCAAGACCTCAACTCCAGATCTAATTTCATACATTTCACAATGACTGCCACATATTTCTAAACTACTGGTTTGTTTGTTTTTTTCCCATTTTTTTAATCCATTCGTTGATGTCAGCCTTCCTCCTAGCTCCACAGATTTGGCAAAGTCTTAAAATAATAGCCTGCTGAATACCATAACATTTACCCTGGCAAGGCATGCACAGTAACCACATTTCCAGCTCAGAGCAAATAAAGACTTTTGCTTTCAATTAGAAACTAATGACTGCCTTCAAAACCTCACGTAAGCTTCTCACACCAACTTCTTATAACCTGCTGCTTCAGGTGTTCACAACGGGAGCATGAACTGCTCAGCAGCTTCTCCAATGCTGGACCATAACAAAAATTTCTCCTGTGTGACAGGACATCCACCAGCTGGGCAGGTGATCACGCATGCCAACAGCTACCTGGATCCTGAGTACTCACTCACTCTGACTGGTCTTGAAAGCCCCACTTCCACTTGCTTTGCAAAAAATTTGCCACTCTTGCTGTCCAGAAACATACCCTATAGTACCATCCAGATTTTAGGGGTTGGTACTATTTCAGCAGAGAAAATTAGAAAGCCATAGAACAGCTGCCAGCTGGGCTTGCTAAAGGAGTGAGTTTTCTGCATGGAAAGCATAGGCCTCTGAGTAAATGGGCTAAAATGAGAGTTAGCATCAACCTCAGCAGATGTGGAAGAACCAGGCTAACTGCGAGGTTTTAGAATCCCTTCAGAGAAACAGCAGTAGTCATCCCTTGAAAGATCTTCTCTCATGACTTTTCATGATGTGTGGAGCAGACAGGTGTTGCTGGACTGCATGTGAGGCCAGGAAGGAGCTCAGCCAGCAGCCCTCTCATAGTCCTTCAAGAGGCTGTCAAAAAAATCCACAGCACAGGTGGCAAAAACAGGCACTGTTTTATACTCCCAGAAGCTTAGCTTTGGGATTTAAAAACCTTCCCCTGTCATTATAAGATGAAAAGAGACAAACACATAAAAGACATCTGCAGCATAAAATAAGTAATTGGAATCAGCCCAGGACCACTTAGGATGTTATGACCCCCCACCCTAGCAGAAACATATCAAAAAGGGACAACACCAAATCCATGTTGTGCTGCACAGTCTGGTATTAATGGCCCTGCCAGAAATACTGCAAACAGATCAGAGCTTTCCAAATCAGACAACATGCCTCCTGGAAGCACTTTTAGCCTTGATGGTAATAGGAGCTGTTGTCACATTATCATAAAGGTCTCCCAGATGAGATCCAGCCTGACTCTGCAGCAGATGTTGAATAAGAATTTCTTGATCTTAACTGGTGGCTCAGCTGAAATTCTGCTGCTGGAATTAAGAGCCACTGAGGTCAGAAAATGACACTGAAGGACCACTCCCATTTTATGTGGGACATCAGGAATTTCCTCCAGAAGCCTCCAAAGCATCTTTCCCCTGTTTAGTAGCAAACCAGAACTATCAGTTATGCATGTAGTCCTGTCTTAAGAAGGAAGTCAAGTTCCTAGTACCTTCTTGGAGCACTGGTCTGGCTAGGTCTGGAAGGAAGAGGCACATCAGAGCAGCCACTGCCCTGATGGTCAGGTCCTGCAGAGCCAGAGGGATGCTGCACCTTAAACTAACAATACGCCAGGTCCCAGGTAAGGAAAAGGTCATTTTTGTCTTTAAGTATATGTTTAAATATAATAATTAAGTATAATATTTATGTTTCAGTATTTATGTATCACTTGAAAAACAGAAATAAAATAACAGAAATTTGCTAACACACGTTTTTAATACCCACAGCAGCCCATCCTGTGCTGAAGCTAAAAATGTGCACTAGAAGAGTAGTGCTCTATGCCAGGAGGATCCGGACTTCCACTTTCACAGTCCTGATCAGCCACTCATATTTCACCAACAGGCACCATACCCCTCTATGCAAACTTCAGCTGACACCAAAACTGAACGCTTACATCCCATACCTAGGGAACAGTCAGTTTGAATGCTGCAGCCTCAATCACTGGGCTTCCCAGTCCCATGCTCTGACACTTAAACGACGCATTTTGGGCTTTGCATAAAAATAAGCCCAGAGGTTTCAGTAAGAAAGAATGTAACATAATTCCACAGGAACTAGAGCATGTTTTGGGGTTCTGATTGTTTTCTATTTTAGACAGAGCAATAAGGAGAAGCAATTAAGGCAACAAAGTCTTCTCATTTACCACCTGTAATATATTTAGTGCAAAGAAAAAAAATAATGTCATGACTACAGTTTTGCAAACTTTTGTTTGATTAATTTTGTTGTACCTCGTCAGCAAATAGGGTGAAAATGAAGCTGGATTGTCCTGTTCTGAAAACATTGGCATGGATCCTCCCATTATCCAGAGACGGAAATACAAAATGAGAATCACCTTCAAAGAAGAACATCTAGGTTAGTAATGTGCTGCTAAATATTTGTTTTGATAGTTCTCTTGGCTCTATGCTGTACTCAGAAGACAGTCAGCTCAGCTGTTTAGGCAAAATTCAATTTTCTCATTCTGTGCAGGTGGCAAAATTCAGCTCTGAGTTACATTCACCTTCCTGAGCATCTGAGGCTGCTAGGCAGGGGAAGAGTTGTCCAGGGCCTGCATGACTGAGGGGCAAGATGTTTCTGTCTAAGACAGTCAAGCTCACTCTGGCTTCCCAGTCCAGTGCAATCCCCAGCCCTATTGCCCCCCAATTCCATCCCAGCAGCCACCACATCCATGCACGCCACAGGCTGCTGCAGTGCAGAGCCCAGGAGCACAAAAACTTGCAGAGTAAGGGAAGAACACTAATCTTCTGGGTATCAGCTAGAGGGCTATGAATATGCATATGTTGAATGTGGCATCTCTCAGCATATTGCCTGGTCCTCCACTCCCCTGCTCACATGTGCATTACTCAGAGGAACCAGCTTATCACAGCTTCCCACAACAAAGGCAGAATTTCAAGGGACAAATTCATCACCCTGTTGTGGCTCAGTCTCAGTGGAGGTTAGCCACTGACCTCTAACTAAATACAGAGGAAAATACAGGGCTCATATCTTAAAAGCTATTATTATTCACTCATGCTGGCACCGGTCTAAAGACAAACTCCACCTATGTTTTTCATGCTGCGTAATCCTAATCTTTGGAAGGACTTCCGTGGTTTGGCATTTCACCACCTCTCTAGGAACCACTTGTCACTGCAGGACAGGCAGGGGGATTTAGCTCCTCAAGAAGCACGAGGAATTGTACACCCAGCAGATCCACATGGTGGTGGTGGTGGGTTTCAACCCAACAACACGTCAAGTGCTGCTTGGAGCGCACAAGAACAAGGTATTTGCAGGCAGAGCTGTTCTGGCGACCAACCAAGCCCTGCTATGAAACTAACAGCATGCCATAAAAGTCATGACTTTCCACTCAGCCCAGCACCACCAATTCCTCTGTATTTAGGGCAGGAAAGGGTTACAGATAATTATGTCGTTGTAATGGCAACCACTATAAATTAAAAGAAAATCTGAACCAAAAACACAATAATAGTTTTGTTTGTGCCCAGCTGAAGTTTTCTAGACCATTTTCCAACACTAACTTTGCTTAACATCCACCACCTCAGCTTTCTGACTCTTTTGGGATACTACCACACAATGCTCATTCTTGTCACAAACAGAAACACGTGGTCAAGTCCATTCGTACTTACATAGCTTATTACCAGAGCAGCTCTCTTCAAAAAAGGTCTTGCAGTGTACAAGAAATTCTCATTGTTATTTGCAGTCAGGTAGCTGAAATATAAGGAAACAATTTTTAAATACTCTGAAACAGTAACTTATTTTTCAAACTGGAAGAGAGTTATGCATTACTTTAACCACCCTCAAATACCCTGCTGTAACAACGAGACCCCTTCTATTCTTCAAAGCCCTTTCGAGGTTAGAATTACACTTGTAAAACAGAAGTTACTTGAAATAATACATGCTCTAAGACAATGAAGTTTCCCCCACAAAATCTGTGGAGTTTTTTTGCTTTTTGTCTTGTTTTCTGCATGTTCATTTGTTTTTAAATCATCAGTTAACTCCTTAATCCCCAGAAAAACCCATGTGTCGCACTGTGACTGCTGTGTTCAGTCTCCCAAAGGAATGCATCAACACAGCAACTCAATTTCAGGCTACAATTAAAATGCAAAATCTCCTTGCTCCCAGCTCCCTGTTCAGTCTCTGGAGATGGCAAAAACTGTCCAGTAGAACTGAACTTAGAATAAGTTTTTGTATTTTAAGGGTATTCTGCACACTTTTTTCATTACTGACAAGTCTACTTACAAGGTGTTATGATAATTAACTGCGCAGAGACAAACACACAGGTGGTTTATTGTCCTAGGAGTGCTCATGAAAACCTTTCTGTTTCTCAATGAATAAAATTAAACTCTATCTGGAGCCTAAGCTACATATTTATTTTACTGTTGGGTAGAAGCACTTGTCCAATTCCAGGGAGCCTTCTTAATGTAACAAATGGTGCCATCCCTAAGACATTAATTCAATGAGAATTCCATTTCTACAGAACCTGATAGAGTTTTTGTCACTGTAATAAAGCACCGAGAAACAGAAAGAAATACAGAAGAGATACGAATATTTTAAGCAGAGAGGAACCAGAAAACTATTGGAAATCTGACAGATAATTTTAAGAAGTTATAAATAAGAAGTAAACAAAATAAATTCAGAGCCAAAACATTTTTGGGTTCTTCCGCGTAACAAATCAGTGCCAGGATACTCTATTTAAATGATTTACAGAAATTATAGAACGAATCAACACCTGCATACAAGTTAGTTTTCCAGGCATGACAGTGTCATACATTTTTCCTGCGAACATCTAGCATATAACTGCATCTTATTTCCTTCCCAAATTCCTCAGCACAATTTATCATCTGACTGCTTCCACCCTTCAAGTCTCAGAGGAAAAAAAAACAAGACTACAGCATTTCCTAATGCTGGTAGGAGTCTTTAATATCTGGCTTTTTGTTGAAATACTCTATAGTAGGAAGCTTGCAATTTTGGTCACCGCGGAAGGATGGAGAAAAAAACCCTGTGTTACGGACAAAAGCAATAGCGACAAAGCCAGCAAGAAACAGTCGGCATTTAACATCCAGAAGGACATCTGGGTGCCTTCTAGAAAATAACCAATCTTCAGAAAACCTTCCCTAAGCGGCACGCCTAAAACTAGTAACCAAACCACACACTGTAAAGAAAGTCAAATGACTTTGCATCTTTGGCGACTACTTACTCAGAAATGTTGACATTTAAGCACAGAATCTGACTTAAATGTCAGATGAGTCTTCAAGGGCTGAACTCTGCGAAGTGCAAAGTTTTTTGAGCTCCCACTGATTTTAATCAGGCTCCAGTAAGTACAAGTGAGATGAAACTAAGTCTACAGCTTTCCCTCCCTGTGAAAGGTCAGGCTGGCCTTCAAGCATTCACCATGGCCCTGCTCCAAAACCCACCACAGCCAAAGGGAATGGTTCTCAGTGACTTTAATAGCATTTGGATCAAATCCTGCTCTTTTGTTCCCCATTGGAGCCCTTTATGAAGTGTAACCCCCTTGTGATTTGCAGCAAGAATAGAAGTGTTAGGTTGCATTTTGTTTGTATTTTTTTATAGGTGAAGGGAGGTGAGACTCTATTAATCACACGGCCTGACTGTTTTCATTATGAAGAACCTGTTTTCACTTGCTTGAAGCTTTAACTAGCTGTAACACTTTAGGCAGAGATTTTCCACTACAAATATTTGCTTTAGGTGGAATTATTCTGGAAAAAGAGCAGCCAGATCAATTCAGCTTCCCTTTTCTGACACTTCAGTTAGAGGCAGAGGAACACTTTTATCGGTGTTAAGAAGTTTGCCAACTTTGTCCCCAAGAAACCGTATCACCTCACACCAGCGACTTGAAACTGGCAAAGCTGCCATCACCTCCAGGCCACATGCTCACCACCCACATCCAGGCAAGCTGCAGGGAGCATGCAGACCCCACCACTCTGCACATGCAGGGCAGGGATCTGATACTTAAAATAACATTTCCCTGTTTACTCTTTCATCTCTGGCAGTACAGTGCAGCAATAGTCAACTCTTCATATCTTGGTTCTCACAGAATCGCAGAATCATTTGAGTTGGAAGGGACCCTTACAGGCCATCTGGTCCAGCCTCCCTGCAGAGACCAGGGACACCCACAGCTAGATCAGGGTACTCAGAGCCCCATCCAGCCTGACCTTTTGTCTGCCTGTGAATAACTAAAATGATGCCTGAAACCCATACCTTCCTAGCAGCAGATATAACACCACACAAGCTACCAAACGGTTTCTACAAGTCAAAGTAAATCTGAAGTGTTCCACAGAATTAAAGGGAGATCCTGTGGTAGCTCTGGCCACTGCCAAGCTTTCAGAACAGGCCTCCAGAAAATCTTCTCACCATTTGTGTCTGTGGAGCAATAATGCCAAGAAAAAAGAAAATAAGAAGAAATCTTTACATAGACACTATCTGCAAATCACCACGCTGCACTAAAGAACCAGTGAACTTCAAGACAGTAGGAAGCAAATCTTTTTACTGCTTTGATTATAAAATGTTTCTTTCCGTGACAGTTCAACCAAGAAGCAAAAAGTTCATTTTCATCCTGAAGTCTACCTGGAAACCATGACAGAGAACACTGCTCAGAGTTTGGTATCCAAGCTGTCTGTCCATTAAATCAACTTGCACAAGTGACATAAACATATGAGTTCCTTCACTTAATCAGTGTTCTACAAAATCCATGTGGCTTTCCAGAGCACCTTGTCCACTCTTCAGGTTGGATATTAGGAAAAATTTCTCCTCCAAAAGAATGCTGATGATGCATTGGAACGGGCTGCCCATGGAGGTGGTAGACTCACCAATGCTGGAGATGTCCAAGAAACATGTGGACATGGCACTGAGGAACACAGTTAGTGGGCATGGTGCAGATGGGTTGGCAGTTGGACTAGATGATCTTAGAGGTTTTTTCCAATCTTCATGATTCTGTGGTTCTACAATTATGGAGCCTACTTTTTGGTTCAGGAAAGTGAACTAGGAAAACATCTCACGTCTGATGCAAGTGAAGAAAAATACACATTTTTGCATTAAAATCAAATGAACTGCAAATGACACCTGGATGTTTGCTAAGTGTTAGCAACACAGAGAATGTGCAACAAAGGCATGTGAAATCTAGATGTGTTTGCAAGCTGCAAATCATACTGAGCTTTGCTCAGACAGCCTTAGGATCAGCCAAAGCTCTTGATTTTGTCATTAAGTGGGACAATCAAATAAATCACTATTACAAAAGCTTAACTGTTTTATACCTGTTTATAATAGCTGCCTTGAATAAAGTCATTTACAGGTCAGATTTCTGTGCATTTGCACACCACACAAGGCTGCCAAATATCCCACTGTTAATGGGAGCCACTCCCTACCACCCGCTCCACCCAACCATTGTAACGTGGCTCCTGATGCCAAAACACACACACACATTTCCACATGAGAGCAGGCGTGGGACATATGTAGGAAAACTGTATGGACGGTAGCCCCATGTAGCAATACTACCTCCAGAACATAAAACAAGGTGAACATTTCAAGATGTGGGTCTCTCAGATTTTCATGATGAAAAGATGAAGTTAGAGCAGGAAATTCATATCATTGGGTTTACTGAACGGCGAGAAATAAGCATGCTTGGACAGAGGTTCTACCTCCGCTTTGTGCCAGCTTTCCCACAAAGCAGAACAGCATGTAATTGGCTACTTGCTATCTTTTAAAAGCCTTTCAGGAACACTCCCTAAAGCAACCAGAATCACAACAAACAGTAAATCCAAAAAGCGCTTAATAACACAGGAACCTCTTTTGCACAGTTTGAACAAAGGCCAAGACAGCTCTCTGGCAGCTCTGGCTTCCTGAAAAGCACAGCTCATCCTGAAACCAATTACATCATCAGAGCACTCGGAGAGCTCATAATTGAAGACAGCAGAGTAGGTGGCCTAGTAAAACTCAATACCGTGCAGTTTACAGGAATGTAAACTTTCCTGGTACCAGATGGACCTCGTGTTAATCAAAACAAACTTTGCTAAGAAGCAGACAGCTTTTTAATTTGCCTTTACTGTTGAAGGCACCCAGAGTTTACAGACAAGAGTGGGACAGCTTCTCAGCTGCTGCTAATTGCCACAACATGGAGATATCACAAAGCGCTATCGGCAACACATCCCACAATGTGGCTGACTCGGTGTCAGTGTAAAACCAACTCACTCTTGTGCTCTCTTTGAAAGCTTTCTCAAGGAAAAGAAGTGAACGATTGGACGTACGATGGATACTCCCCATTGGGGACATCTAAAAGACCAAGATAAAGACACAGTAGAACAGGCCATGGTATTCCGAGAGCTTGTTTTGGGCTGAGAGAAGATTGTTGCTCCCACCTACATTCATCCCAGGAAGAAGATCTAACTCACAGCAACCAACAGCATTTTGAACCAACACTTTGGGAACCTTCGTGTTAGGGAAGACGTTTGAAGGATAAGTATAAAAGCAAGGCTGTTATCTTAATTTTAATTCCTGATGATAAGAGCAAGATACCTCTAATCAAGGCATTTTTCAATGTTGCTTTAAGTGAATGCTGAAGCTTCATATCATTGGTAGATTCACATCTAGTCAGTTAGACAGATTCCCCTTCTGACATGGCAGAAGTTTTACAGGACTCAGATTCTGTCTGTCTTTACCATTTCTACTTAGAGATGACTTCATTCCAGTCTGCCCAGCCAGTCACATCTTAGGTTACAGAAGGAGCTTTTCAGCTTAGCTTGGCCTATATTTCTCCTTTAGGAGGACCATCAAGGGGCAACTATGTGATAGTCCAGTCAGAAAACAGGAGTGCAAATCTGTTATGGAATAAAAAATACAAACGAAAAAGAAAAAACAATCTATTTCCAACATGTCTGGATTTTTCACTTCCTTAAAATACCTGTCAATGCATGGAAATAAAATATCAGTCACAGCTACAACTTTTGCAAGCGAAAAGAAAGAAAAGCACTTCTGCTTCCCTTTTTATGAGAAGTGTCAACATTCCCTGCAGTGTATGTGCAGTATTCCTGCTCCTTATCTCCCTGAAGAGCCTTAAACCCCAGCCACTACTACCTACTCAGACCCAGATGCATAAACACACACAAACAGAAGCAGTTTTACAGACTTCAAATGCCACGGAGAGATTTTATGAAAGTCACAACTGCTTTAACTCATTTGCACTGATAATGGAATATACACTTCAAGTAAGTTTTCAGCTATGAGCATAAGTTTGGAGTTCTTGCCCTTTATTTGATATCCAGAGCAAAACAGAACAGGGCACAACCACATTGGCATAATGTCGCTGAAAAGGTGGCCCCACTTGTGGCCTTTTTCTGTTGTTATGCTAATGTACTTCTTTCTTTTTTGGGTTAGAGTGAAGGGAGAAAACTAGGAGAAAGAGGGAAAGGGAAAGGAAAAGGCATAGTAGTGGTATAGGGTGAGAAAAAGAAAGAAGGAAGATTGCAAAACAACCTTAAGTGATCAAAGATGTAACCAAGATGAAAAAGGACTTCCCCTCATACCAGACATTCCACTGACGCGACAAGGAGACAAGGTGGAGCATGAAAAATAAGATCTCACCAAAGCACAACCACCTTCCAGCAGATCTCAGGAAACCAAAGTACTATGCCTGCCATTTAAAACTTTCATTGATTTCAGCCATTTTAATTCCTCTGTGTCTCACACACAAAGCCTTGAAATCCTAGATCCTTGAAATCCACTAGATGCCATATCCCCCATTCTAGGCCAGCTAAAGGTATAGAGGTATTCATGTAACTCCATTAGAAGCAGCACTGACAACAGAATCTAGGCTTTAGCTGCTCCATGTGCTTAGCTACAAACCCCTATTTTTCTTCTGCTTGTTCTTTTGACAAGCTTTATTCATTCAGGCTGAAAGTTTTCCATTCCAGGCGTTTGTGTCAAGCTGAATTTATTTTCTTCCCTGAAGGTCTCAGGTAAAACAGACCATTTCTGAAAGAGCAATTAGAAAGAAAAATCATTGCTTTGCCCATACTGACAAATCATGCAACCACTTTGTTGAGAAAATTTCTGTGGTTGTGTACTTTGGAGCAGGGTTTTGCCATTTAGCAAGAGGAACTGCAGAGATGTGCCTGCTGTTGCTTTCAGCAACAACTCACTCTGCTTCTGGGAACATGACAAGCCACTAGGGGGAAAAGAAATCTCTATCTGCATTGCTTAGGAGACACAGAGACTTGTATCAGTTCCCCCGGTTCTCTAGTCCTAAGAGGCTCAGAGGAGACCTTGTCACTCCCTACAGCAACCTGAAAGGAAGCCATAGTGAGGTAGGGTCAGCCTGTTCTAGATAACAGAGATAGGGTGAGAGGTGACAGCCTTAAGTTGCACCACGGGAGGTTAGGAAACATTTCTTCTCCCAAAAGAGTAATGATGCATTGTAACAGGCTGCCCAGGGGGGTGGTAGAGTCACCATCCCTGCAAGTGTTCAAGAACAGCGTGGATGTGGCACTGAGGGACATGGTCAGTGGGCATGGTGGGGATGGGTTGGGGTTACCTTAATGGTCCTGTGATTTTAACACAATTCAGCAGGAACAGCATCACTCTCCTTGCAATTGCTCCTGCAAAGCAATTGATATTCAGGCATCTCTCTGGCACTGCTAGTGCCCAGCCTGGAGGAGACAACCTGCTTGGATGTAGAGAACTGAATGTATGTAGATGAATAAGAGGCTGCATTTGAGTATTAAAAAGACGAGAGGGAATAATGAAGAAAGAAGGCAAAGGAGGCATGAGGAGGAAAGAGTACAGAAGGAGGACTGCTCAGCCTGGAGAAAGGAAGGTCCAGAGAGATTTGAGAGAGGCCTTTCAATATCGAAAGGGGTATATAAGAAAGAAAGGGATGAATTCTTTAGCAGGGTCCGTAGTGATAGGACAAGGAGTTTCAAACTAAAAGAGGGAAGATTTTAATTGGATATAAGGAAGAAGTTTTTACAGTAGGGTGGTGAGGCACTGGCACAGGTTGCCCACAGAGGTGGTGGATGCCCCGTCCCTGGAAACACTCAAGGTCAGCTTAGACGGGCCTCTGAGTGACCTGATCTACCTGTGGATGTTCCTGTTCATTGTAGGTGAGTTGGACCAGATGGCTTTTAAGCATCCCTTCCAACACAAATGACTCCGTGATTCTGTGAGGAGCCAGAATTGAAGAGAAAGGAAGAAAAGGACAGAAATACAGGGAGACACTCAGACCTCTGCTTTTGTAAGAGATCCAGTGGCAGTATCCAAGGAACCTGCTGCCACTCAATTTGTCGTGTCTCCAGTGAGCACTGAGGATCTGAGCCGTGACATGAGCAGCGGGAGCAGCCTGCCTCCCCAGTGCAGCACTGCTTCAGGAAGCAGCTGTGCTTTCAGCTAACCAACCTAGCGCGAGCAGATGGCCTGAAAACACAGAGGACAGCCAGGACTCCTGCAGAACGACTGCTGCCTCTGCGTCCCTGCAGAAAGCTGACAGCTTGTGAATACAGGCTGCCCCAAAACACAGCACAGCACAAGAGCCGGGCTCATGGGCTTGGTAAAGGGGCTGCATGCAGACTCACTGCGTGCTGTCAGGAGTGTGTGGGCTGTGAGATAGCTAAAACGGGATCCCTAATCACACAGAAAAAATGCCTTTAATGGGAAAAAGGAGGAGGTTATCCTCCAGTCATGCATGAGTCTCCATTACTGCGAGTGGAAATTATGGAGGTGTCCCTGGGAAGCAAGTGTCCTAGTAAACATTTACAAACAAACCATAAAAGATGTGGAGGCCTGCTGCATTGCTTTGATGCTCTCCATAAAGCATTTCATGTCAATAAACACGAACTTTGGTCCAAGTAGTCTGCTGAGCTACAGAAGGAACCGTGGTGGCTTGAAATTGTGTATGTGCAATTAGGGAACTAAGGCTCTTGCTTCTTGCTGCTGTCTTTGTCTGGGATCCCAATAAGTAAACCTAATAAAAAAATTAAAGCAAAAGGCTTCAACAGAGCAGAAGAGAAGGAACAAACCCTTTCCATCAGTAAACCACAGCAGAGAAAGGGCACAGAAATCAATGTCTGTCAGAGGGAAGATGCAGCAAATTGTATATACTACTGCTAACTACAGCAAGCTATCCCAGCTTCAAATGAACTGCTAGAAAAAAAATCAAGAGAGGAAGGAAAAAGTGTTTACAAAATAAAAATCAGAAGACACCATGCAGGCAGCCAGCCCCAGAACACGGAGTGTGGAGACTCAGTGAGCAGCCCTGAGCAGGGATGGATGTGTGCCAGGACTGCAAAGAGCTCCCCCTGAGAAGATGCCCAGCATCTCCTCATCTGCTCATCAGCCCTAAACAAAGTGACACACACTGGGTAGGTAAAGTTCAGCTGGTCCCAAGCCTCAGAGCTCCTGAAGCAGCTCTTTAAGGAATGTCAATAACTCACTGGTACAGCTGAAGAGTTTGATTTGAGAAAGGAGAGGAAGACGGCAAAGTTTTACAGCTGAGTCTGCTCTCAATCAGGGTGAATGCTTGATTTATTTTTTAGGTTTTTTTAAATAATTTTGCTGTAATACATTAAAATACATTTGAAATTAGTTATATTTTTCAAATTATCATTTGGAGTCAGCACAAACGGGAAATTTTTGCACTGCTTTGAGAAGCAGATAATGTTTTACTTGTGAGCATTTCTGGTAAATCAAGTGTGCCTGTAAGTAAAGCTTTTGTTTTGGAATGAGACTTGGGAAGAATTTGAAAAGAAATATGGGGAGACAATAATCTGACCCCCCTTCTAAATATAACCTGAAATGTGTTGTTTTCTTTCATAACATATTTGTTTTGAGATTTCTTTAATACTTCCACAATTTACTTGTAATCCAGAAACTGCCTGTCAAGTTCAGTTTAAATGCACATTTTTCACTTAGTTGGAGAAGGGGGTGGAAAAAAACCACACATCTGCAGTTTGAGTCCTTCGTATTGAGATAAGATGGAAAGAGGAGCAGTTATCACACTGCTGTGGTCATGCAGAGACTGTAGATTTTCAGGATGGTAAACCAGAGAGTGTTCTGAAGCGTCCATCAGCCTGAATGTCCAATAATCAATTAATGGAAATCTGCTTATACGTGCTATTAGATGAAGACCAATAAAGCCTGCATGGATTCCCCTGAAGATTCTCTGTCAATTACAAGAGATTATAAGATAATCGTTTACACTGAGAACTCTCCCAGATGCCTATGATGGAATGGAAAAGGGTGGTCCATGCTTGGATCCAGACCTTCTGTCACCAGACATCAGTGGAGGAGGCACTAAAATCAGCTGCATTATCTGCAAGCAGAAGCTCTGCATGTTTTCCACAAACTTTTCCTTCAAAATGAAATCCAAGTACCAGCAACTTACAGAGCAGTTCTCTGGATGTCACTGATGAATACTTCAGGAAGAGGATATTTCCTTTCCGGAAAATTCCTAATCTGACATTTTGATCTAGCATGTCCCTTTGCTTCTGTCAGATTAAATAAAGTAATCCACGAGTATGTCAAGCCATCTCTAAATACAAAATAAATGGTAAAAAAAAAAAAAACAACAAAAAACAACCAACTTCCTTGCTCTTCTCTTGTTAGGAAACCGTCTGTTATTTTTAACAGCCTCAAGAATAGCTTGTTCTTTTTAAATATGAATGACACAAGTCTGTTAGCAATATAGAGGAGAAGAAAAATAGCATTCTTCAGAGATGCTATCCTTTCAGTGAAACTTTTAGATGTTCGCAGTCAAATGCAACTCAATGCCAAAGTTATACAGCAACACAGAAAGAATCTGAAAGAAAACAATTCAAAGACTGGCAGCAAATGACTGTTTTTGTCAGAAGCCCTATGAGTAAATTGTGCCTGTGTTATTACTGTTGGCATGAAATACCAAACAATGTACTTCCAGCAACTTTCATCTCTGTCGCTTTTCCACTCAATCATCTACACACAAATCCTTAAATTCTTCAAATTAAAAATGGACCCACTCTTTCATCACAGACACTCATGGCTCTATTCTGATACGGTTCATTTGTAAAAAGTACAAATTAAACTCCGCAATAGCTAGTAAAGATTAGTGCCTTGCTTTAAATGGATTTCCTTTGCAAAGCCATTCTTTCTATCTCATCTAAACAGATAATAAACGGTAAGAACCAAAAGCACATCAATAAAAGAATTATTCTGAAACTTGGCAGAATTAGAAAAAAAAAATTATATTTTATCCTATTCTGACCGCAACTCAGTCTCATCTACTGCCAGAAAAATAAGACCACAAATATCCCGGCCGTCTGTAAGTCACTAAGATAATCTCTTTGAACTGCACTGGCAACTTCCAAAAATAAGTAACAGAGTCTCCTACTGCCACAAAAGTGGGCTTTAATTCTGATATTTAAAAACTTGGCTCACATGGAAGATCCTGCATAGTTGCTCACAAGAAAGCTTACGGGATGTTGCACTTAGCCAAAAATATGAGCAGCTTCTGCCCTGGGGAGTTTGCAACAGCCTGTAATGCATATCCAGCCACATCAAACTTTCATAGGATGGGACTGGAGCTAACACTCAGTAATACTCAGCTGTGTATTTACACGGATGACCAAACATTCCCTTCTCCTTCCCAGAAACCTAAGGAGAGGAGGTATGTGGCCTGTTTGGCTTGAGGCAAATGCATGAAAATGTATAATAAAGGTTGCTCATGGCCTCTGATGTCACCAATGACCAGGCGGCTCAAATAGGCCACAGCTAAGATCACTTTAACACGAACAATTTGTAACAAAAATCCCGGCATAGCCCCCCAGTGCAATACATCTCCATTCTGCCCAAGGGTTGCCCACTCTGGCATCACTCCTACCCCCAAAAAGCCAACCAAAAGGAGACAGCAATGCTTGCCTCTACAAGGCATGACACTGGCAGTATTTTCAAGGGCCAGCACCTTGGCTGGGGAGCTCGGCTTGGCCACGCAGAGGGGCTGACTGGGCCCAAAAACTAAGGTACAGCCACTGATGGGGTGAGGGTGCAGAAGCAGGCTGGCACAGGCAAGGAAAAGAAGCCTCACATCATGAGAGAAGTGCTAGGTGCCTCAGAGGATACTCTCATGGTCTGTGATTGTCCAAACACCAGTGGTGGGATCTCATAAAAAATGGTGCTGATGTCCAGACGAAATGACACAGAGGTTGGAGGAGAGCCTTCGTCACGATGCTTGGCCAAAGAGGACACGCAACCAGTAAAAGCCAAGGCAGGCTGTGGTGTAGGTGCTGCCATCATCTCAGCTTGCTGCCTGGCCAGTGGAGATGGACTGGGATGGGATGGAAGTTTTGGACAAGAGGCCAGCAGGAAGGGCATGGGGTGCTGAGGCGGGAGAGTGGTTGGAGTCCTGTCACAGCAGCCTCCAGTTGCTCTTGGGACAACTGCTACTCACAAACAAGGATACAGCCAGAAACTCATCCTCAAATGCTATCACAGCAGTCACTGTGGAAAAATGGAGGCACATCCTCTACTTCTCAGCTCGGCATCAGGCCTACTCCAGCTAAAACAGGGGAACTGGAATTCCCACATTCACTGGTAAAGAACTCCCAGGATGAGCAGTTCTATAACAAAGATGATACCAAGATTCTTACATAGATTTACTCACAGGAAACACTAGGAAACACACATTTTCATTAACTGCCTCTTTTTATCTTCTTGTTACTCTTTGATATTTGCAGTGCATATGTTTGAACCTATTATTAAGCACAATAAATAGGTCCTCACTGAATAATTAAGAAAGAAGTATCAGCAAGCGTGAGTAATACTGCCAGCCACAACTGAAGACAGAAAGCTGCCATTATTTCTGTATTTGAGTTATTGATTAAACGTAATATCCGTAAAGCAGCAATCAGAATTGCTATTCCACAACCATTCCCAGAGAAACAAAGACTTGTTCCAAGTGCCAATCACATATACTCCTGTGGTTAAAATGCAATTAAACGAGTAAAGCATCCAACATACCCACAAGCTAAACAAAAACAAATCACAGAAATCTGAACTGTAGAGCAAAAACGAAGGCAATATTTTAAAGCATAATTCAAAATTAAGTGTCAAGGCAGGCTCTTGCTTATAAGCCATTCTAAAAACTTTCAAATTACATCTATTATCAACACATAGGAAAAGGGGTCTTTTTACAAAATATATCACAGTAGGAAAAGTCTCGTGAAATAGTAATGCTCTTCTTATTCCAAAATAATCTTTCCAAAATACTCTTTTTTTTTGTTTTTCTTTTTTACATGCCTTGTTTACTTTTGAAGTTCTTTTAACCAGTATGAGAAGAAAAACATTCTTGAATTAACTATGCATAACTCTTGCCCTCAGACCCGGAGGAAAAAAGGCTATTCTGAGAAGAACAGGATTAACAATAACACCAAACAAATCTACTGATTTAGCAGTCTTAGTTTGATCACCAGAGAGCAATATCCTCACCTAAGGCCATTGGGCTCTCTGAGAACAGCCAGAGGCAGAAAAAAGTCATGTAAGGGGGACACCATTCCCCCAAGAGACCCAAGGGTGGCAATGATGAGCCCAACATGTTGCCATCTCCCACAAGGAAAGGGACCACGCACCCCAGAAGAGGACAGCCACATCTTTTTAGCAAGCACAAAAGCTTTCATACCAAACTTAATTTGTCAATCCCAGCTTGTTGAGAAACAACAGTGTCTATGGAATCTGGCCAACGCACAAACCTCCTGAAGTGGGTAGCGTAGGAGGTGCACACACCACAAGTGCCAGCCTTACTTCAGGGTTTGTCCTGATAAGTGTGCACAGGGCAGGGTTCTTTTGCTGCAGGTCTTCCTGAAGAACAGAGGCAGCAGGGTGGAGTTCAACTACATTGCTGCTGCTCATCAAAGCCTCCTCTGGAGAGCAGAATCTCATCCAAGTGCAAGTACCTGAGCAAAGCTATTTCATCTGCTTCAGCTTTGTTTCCCTGAACTGATAGCTCAGGGCTAGCACGCAGAAGAGAGGAAAGGGCACTTTTGACCAGGGCCATGAAGGAAAGAATTTTACAAGATGGATGGAGTGTACCAAGGAGAAGTGCTGATGAACACAGAGTGCTTCAGGCAACTTAACAGAACTGCTGTTATGAAATCACTACAAATCATCTGCATGAGCTTAAAGTCTTGACGAAATCACACACACTGCATTACTCCATAGGCTGCTTGCCTCGGGTAAAAAGAAAAGTTCTGCCAGCTTCGCTGGTACCTATGACAGAGCATTACCCACTTCTCCCCTATTTTTTGTTGCTTTTAACCTCTAATAGGCTTGTCCCCTCATCAGATCCAGGATTCTGCCCCTTTGCAAACAGGCACCCGATAACATGCCACAGTGGCCATCTACAGAATTAGGACACAGACATCAGAACACACAGAGGCAAATTGATCCAATCGATCTCTAGGAGAGTTGAGAAGCCCATGGTCCTCAGAGACCTTTATTTTTTCAATCTGCAATGAAAGAGCCTGGCAGCAAACTGCAGAAAGGCAGTTTTATAAGCTGGGAGGGAAATGATTATAGAACTGTAGCTGCTAAGAGATCTTCCAGCTGGTTTAAATGATTTGGCCTCCTTATGAAAAGTGCTGAAGGAAAAAAAAACTCCTGAAGGTCAGTCGTAGTGCTGCAGGTATCGCATGAAACAAACTTCCCAATTTATCCTCAAATGTTTAATTCAGAGACAGGGACCAGCAGGCATAGAGAGGAGGAACAGAGGTTATTACATCCTTATGTAAATACAGATTAAAGAAGCAGACCAGCTCTTGCAGTATTTTACACAAATTAACAGTATCTAGAGAGGGAGCAGAGAGCAACATCACTTAATTGGAGCTCCTCGCACTGCAGCAGCTAGGAGCTCTGATGAGAGGGGAATTCAGTTTCATAGAATGGTTTGTGTTGGAAGGGACCTTTAAGACCATCCTGTTCCAACCCCCCTGTTATAAGCAGAGACACCTCCTTCTAGACCAGGATGCTCAACGCCCCATCCAGCCTGGCTTTGAACGCTTTCAGTGAGGGGACGTCCACCACCTCACTGGGGAACCTGCTCCAGTGTCTCACTACTCTCCTAGTAAATATTTTTTTCCTGATATCTAGTCTAAATCTACTCTCTTCCAGTTTAAAGCCATTTCCCCTTCTCCTGTCGCTACCTGCCCTTAAAATGTCCCCTCCATAGCATTCCTGTAGGCCCCATTTCAGGTACGGAAGGCTGCTATATGGTCCCCTTGAAGCCTTCTCTTCTCCAGGCTGAAAAGCCCCAGCTCTCTCAGCCTGTCCTTGTAGGGGAGGTGCTCCAGCCCTCTGATCATCTTCGTGGCCCTCCTCTGGATATGCTCCAATGACTCCACGTCCTTATTGTGTTGGGGACCCCAGAATTGGGTGCAGTACTTCAGATGGGGTCTCATGAGAGCAGAGGGGGAGAATTGCTTTCGTGGACCTGCTGGTCACACTTCCCTTGGTACAACCCAGAATATGATTGGCTTCTGGGCTGCAAGCACACACTGCTGGCTCATGGTTAATCTTTCATTGATCAACGCTCTCAAATCCTTCTCCTCAAGGCTGTTCTCACTCTGCCCAACCTGTATTTGTGCTTGGCATTGCCCTGAGCCATATGCAGGACCTTCCACTTGGTCTTGCTGAACTTCATGAGGTTGGCATGGGTCTACCTCTCAAACCTATCCAAATCCCTCTCAATAGCATCCCTTCCCTTTAGCATGTCAACTGCACTTGCTGAGTTTGCACTCAGTCCCACTACCCATGTTGCCTACAAAGATGCTAAAGAACCCAGCACTGACCCCTGAGGAATGCCACTCATCACCGGTGTCCACCCGGACACTGAACCGTTAAACACAACTCTCCGGGTGCAACCATCCAACCAATTCCTTATCCAGTCAGTGGTCCATCCATCAAATCCATTTTCCTCTAATTTGACAACCAGGACCTCATGCGGGACGGTGTCTAACACTTCACACAAGTCCAGGCAGATGATATCTGTCACTCTCACTTTACCTACTGATGCTGTAAATCCATGATAAAATGGAGTTCCCTCTGAACATGCTCTGCCGTGGCTCAGAAGAGGCTTTTACTGTTGAGTGGAATACCTTTTCCTAAAGAGAACTGATCCAGTTTGGTTCATCTTTTCATTACACAGGCTTCACTGTTATGTGCACTATTTCTGAAGGAAGCAATACAATTTCTAAAATGCTTGTAGAAAAGAGGAGTGTTTGCATCAATTGAAACATTTTGGCTATCTCAATCCAGAGTTTCAAGTAACTTTGCCAGCCCCACACTGCATATCTATGAGCTCCACGAGGAAAAGAACTGGAGTTGCAATGGCCAGTCTTCAGAAAGCCAGGCTGGGAGGATAAGGAGCAGCATCTTAATAGCCTTCTCTTTCTATCCCACTCCTGGGAAAACCATAGCTGTTGTTGAATCTAACTCTTTTTCAACATTTCTTTTTTAGCAAATGTCCAAAACAGAATCAAAACACAGTGTTCTCTGAGAAATGCTTTTTCTCTGTTGTTGTTGTTGCAGATGGTTAGGGTTAACAAAAAAAAAAGTTTGTTTCAAGCTAAGCTTTCCAAGATGTCTTTTTGTCGTTTTTTTTCCCCCTCCATTACGACAAAATCTAATAATTTAATTTTCACCCTGTTAGCAGGGGCTGTGCCTGATCCCTCCTTCCTGCAAGGTCAGCAGGCTGTGCTCTGCTTTGGTTCCTTGCTGGCACAGGCTGCACAGCGCTGTTGGCAGCTCCTGTGCTGGCAGAAATGCTGAAAACCCGAGGTCACCACACTGCCTTCTCATCTGCTTCGGATGGGAAGGGCAAGGTGGAAGCAGCAGCTGCATCCAGCATGCACGGTGGCACTGCTGGCTGCCAGAGGCTCTCCCTGCTTGGGCACAGAGCAAGACTCAATGCCCAACCCAGTGCGTTTGACCAGATGCAGACATGGGTTTGTATGGCTGCCTCTGCAATAACATCTGCAGAACAGGGACTGTGTAAGACAGGATCTCAACTCTTGCCCCCTTCAGCCATTCCCCAACTGTACACAAGCTGACTTTAAAATCTGACCATGTCAGTTACCTCATATATTTCAATTTTTTTTTTCTTTTCTTTCCTGCTGACCTTTCTTACTGACTTTGCGAGGCCACATCTGATGTAAATAATATCAGCCTCCACCAGGCTACAGAAAGGGAAGCTAAAATCCCATGGACTCCATCCCACTTTCATTTCTGTCAACGGCCGCCTCTCGCTGATTTCACGGCAAGAATCATGACTTCTTTCCACCTCCTTATTATTATTTTTTACAACAACCTCTGGTTCAGGGCCAACACTTGATGGAGAATGAGACAATCCCACCGGGTGCTGTTGATCCATGTCCTGCTGGCATTCCTGGCGCTCACTGACCCACTGCACAGGATTTACAATGCTTGTGTGAGCACATCATTGTCTTCCCACCCTCCACTGCCCTCTTTGCTCATCCCCTGCAACCACTGCATGCAATGCAAGGCTGACAGATCGATCTCCTTCCCCTGAAACAACAGGCACCGAGCCACGTGCCCAAATCCCGATGAAAGCAGCTGGAAACCTCCTCAAGAAGAGTAGGAGGAGCAGGGGGGGGATATCCATTTTGGCTAACTTTTGCCAAGGGAAACGAGCCTCCCTAACCATCCCTCTGATCAGCAGTGAAAGGGAAGGTGCATGCAGGACCACCCTTCCCTTTGAGCTGTCCTCTCGGGACCTGCTTTCTCTCATTGGGCTGCAGACAGAGTAGACCTCCCTCAGATACAGTTCGCCAAAAACCCACACGGTCCAGACACAGAGCAGACTCTAACCACAAGGCCCTAAGAAAAATAGAGTTACTGATGGATAAAAAACATCTTTTAGATCTAGTATTTATTGCGCTAAAGAGTGCAGGATATCTTCACCCTCTTGGCAACCCTGCCTTTGAGTTCCCAGCAAGTGGCCTCAGCTTTGATGGAGAAACAGGCTGCAGAGCCTCACAAAGCATGGGGCTAGCTTTTCATTTGCTGCTCTGCAGGTCAGTCAAGGAGCCAGACTCACAAATGGAAAAGCTTTTGTCATCTCACAATAGCAGTGCACAGACAGACTGGGTCTTGACTGGAAAAAAAAAAAAAAAAAAAGACTACAAAATAAAGTTGATATGGTAACATATGTTTAAAATCAGTAATGAGATGGCCAGGGAAGAGCTCAGGCCAGAGCCCTGAATGCCAGCCAGTCTTACAGCAGTTTGGCAGAGGCAATTCTGAAGAAATAAGGTGGAGATATCTGCTTTATGGCTTACAGATTGTCTGTGCCAAAGCAATCATACCTCAGACACCCGCTTTAGCAAAAACCCAGAGACCAAACAGTTCCTGACATGCTAAGGTCAGACAACCTCCTTGGCTACGAGAGGGGAGCACCCAACAGCCCCACAGCTGCAGCGTCCCATCACAGAACCCATCTCAAGGCGACCACTGCGGAACCCAGCACATTGTGCTGCTTGGCTTCTCTTCAGGACACAAATAACCACTGTCTGTGGTTCTCTGTATGGATGCAAGATGCCCAGCGCACAGTCTAGCAGTTGGCTCTCCAGAAATGTACTTTCAAGGACTTCGTCTCCACAGAGTGAATTAAATGAAACAATTCATTGTAATGCCTAACATGGAGAAGTTTAGAACATGACCGCCACTGGAAATGAAACAGGAGAACATGGGATGTGAATTTCCTTGTACTGTCTAAAAAGGAATGCTTGCACTTTGTGCAATGCATCTTTGCCAGCAAGATTTTTTTTTTTTTTTCCAATTTTTAAAACTGTAACGTGCAGCTTTCCACTCCAAATGAATTCCCTGCTATTTTCAGAAGAACCAGTTGTCTAACCTTCCGGATGTCCCCAAGCTGCTTTGTGGACAGCTTTAGGAGCAAGCATGTGGAAAAT
The DNA here is from genome assembly GCA_035772895.1 of Perdix hodgsoniae. NCBI lineage: Eukaryota > Metazoa > Chordata > Aves > Galliformes > Phasianidae > Perdix > Perdix hodgsoniae. The sequence goes on along the minus strand of JAPSGF010000038.1, from coordinate 4,946,917 downwards.
AAAGAACTGTTCCCAGAATGAAGCTACCTGTATTTCAGGAGCTGCAGATGTGACTCCTAACAACACAAAACATGGGTTTCCCTATGTGCATTTTGTAAGCAGTCACTCTGTTCAAATCAATCGTGAAACACAAGCAAACAAAAAATAGCAGCTCTGTGCTGCTGGGGCACATAATCACAGAATATTTACGGTTGGAAAAGACCACAAAGGTCATCTAGTCCACCCCCAACCCATCCCCACCATGCCCACTAACTGCATCCCTCACTGCCACATCCACATGGTTCTTGACCATCTCCAGGAACGGTGACTCCACCACCTCCCTGGTCAGCTTGTTCCAATGCACTGACACTTCTGAGAAGGATCCCTGTGCACCTGAGTCTCTGGGACACTGCAGGAGCCTCCAAGTAATGCATTGCATGCTCCTTTCCGATGTTTGGTTTAACACCGAACGTCACAGATGGTTACTGCATCCGTTTTGTCCCATTGCTGACTTCCCAAGGTGGAACTGTGGTACTGTCTGAACTGGAGATCTGTTTCCATCAAAGCATTAATACCAATGATTGAGAAAAGGCTGCTACTGACAGCCCTAGCCATGAGAACATGGGACATATCTCCTGGACCTTTCTCCCCTATGTGGACTGACAGCAGTGTAGAGGTCTTGTGATTTTTACTCCTTTGATTGTTTTATAAAAAGGATTTGCTCACTCTTTCTTCTTTTTTTTCTTTTTTTTTTTTTAAGAGAACAACTGACAAATTTCAAAATTTCCCTTTCAATTTTACCCTGAGAATACAGGAGGGAAGGGGAAGGCTGCATAAGAAAATACTGTTTCAGAGACAATGCAAAAATGAACATTCTTCAAAAGATTTCAGCAGGGATGACTCCCAACTACAGGAGAAAAAACACCTCATTTACTAAAAAAAAAAAATAAGCTGTAATGAGACCGGAGCTTCAGATTACACGAGTCAAAGAAAAGCAATTTTTTTTTCACCCCACTATTTTTCTTTTTTTTTTAAAATAACTTCACTGACTATTTTTAACCCTAAAAACCTGTGGGCTTTTTCTGCTTCTAGAGTCCAAGGCATATGCTTTTCTCCAGGAGACTGAACCACTGCCAAAATCACACTGCTAGCCAAGGTTCTTAAAGCTCCTTGCAAGAACGTTAATTAAAACTCACACAGCAAGGAGACAAGAGTAAGGACAGATCTTTTGTTTCACAGCAAGGGAAACAGAAAAAAAAAGGCACAAAAATATTTTACAACATACCAACCACAAAGAAAACCAACTGGGAGGGCACAGAGGTGGGTGAATGAGCATAGAGCCCTGTGGTTCACTGTATGCCTTGTCAGTGTTTCTACTAGACTGTGCTTCTACTATGCAGTGTGAGTTTTCCATCTCAGCCAACCTGAGATTTAAGAGCCAGCTCCCTTAATTCTGGTCCTCTCCTGCTTTCTCACCACATCTACACAAACGCTGCATCCACATACACCATAGTGCCATACAGAAAAAAGCAGCTGCTAATAATCGTATCTTGTTATAAGGATGCCTCATCTGTACTTCTCTGAAGATTTAACAGACTTATTATTTCCCTCTGCAGCATGATTTCCCACTCAAATATAAGAAAATGAAGGCAATAGCTATTTAAAAGCCATTTGCAACATGTTCTATATGTATTAATTTTTCAGTCTTTCGAGAGCATTTTCTTACACTTCGTACCTAATTCATAAACACATATCCATTTACTTAAGGACTTTATGGACAAAAGAAAAGTAGAACTAAAGCATCAATTTAATTTCTACTGAATAACACATATTTATTACTTTAGAATAAACAAATATCATTCCATCAAAGCAAAGTAAGGTTAGCAAAGCCATTACTATTTCCCTTCTACATGTCAGGGCCAGAAAGAAATATAAAGGCAACTGGAACTCACATCAGACATTATTTCCAGGTTTTGGAATGGTTATTTCCACTGAAAGCAACAACAACTAAAACCAGCATCTCTGCAATTGCAGACATAAAGAACAACCTGAAAAGCTGCCAGTTCAACAGCAAAATGACAACGATTTCAAGAAGGCAGCAGGTCAGAGTGCAGGATGCCCTTGAATGGGATGTGGCAATTCAGCATGCAGTGCACAAGGGTTTTATCTGAAAGGCCAACACATGCTCAGAGCAGATCTTTTTAGTTTAATCAACCCAGAGCTACGACAGCATGGGGAGAGGAGGGAGGAAGAAAGAAGAAATGGAGGAGAGCTGTTTAGCTTCCCAGCCATTGAGGCTCTGTTTCTTAATACACACTTAGCTCCACAAAAAGAAGATTTTGCTGAACCAGGCAAATAGAAACATAAAAAAGAAAACTGAAACACCTTACCCTCATACATTTTCGGCTCTGGGGACTTCTTTGGACCCCAGTACAGAGTTGATATACCACAGCTGCTATTCAGAGTGGAATTCAGTGGCACCCACGCACATTGCCATTAAATTCCCAATGCTAAGAGCAGCTCTTTACTATAGAAATGTTTAGCCTTCACATCAGATCAAGAAGCTGCCCTCTACAGTGTATTTCTGCCATGGAAACAAGCATTTTGAGATCAAATTTGTTTCCCAAACAAAGGAATTTACCTCCCAGAGTCTAGCTGGGAGAGAGGAGGGGGGAAGGTCAACATTCCCTCCTCTGCTTTCAGGAAATTAAAGTTACCCAAGAACAGGGAGGTGTTAAGAAGCCTCAGTTTCTTCCTGATGCCAATATTGAAAGGTGTCAAATGCCTTCCCCTCACACTGCTGTCAGAGCACAGTGAGGGAGCAAAGCACCGCACATCTGAGCTTATGAGAAGGTTTATTTTGTCTCCTCTGAACCAGAAACACTTCAGACCATTAATATATACAGCTCTGAGTTATTGCCACTTTAGATTTTTTTGTTTTGTTTTGTTCTCTTTTTTTCTTTTTTTCCTTTTTTTTTCTTTTCCCTCTTTAGCTAGCAAGGAGTTTGTAGCGCTGCTGAGTGACGGGTGCAGAGCTGGAGAGCCATGACATTACTCCATTGCTGACAGGCACAACAACTTATCCTATGGAGGCTTTCCTTCACCCAGCAGTGGCCTGAACAACAGTCATACAGTCATAGAATGGTTTGGGTTGGAAGGGACCTTTAAGATCATCCAGTTCCAACTCCCCTGCTATAGGCAGGGACAGCACCCACTAGCCCAAGTCATCCAATCTGGCTTTGAACACACTTACCAGCAGCTACAGTACTGTCTCATAAGTCCATAGAGACCTGCCGAAGCCTAGAAAAAAATCCACCTCGTGGCTGAAGAAAGGTCGGTCAGCTCTGGGGCTGTGCCAGGAGTCAGGATGCCTATTCACTTTCCAAGGGAGATGGGAGCTATGGGAGCATCTGCCCAGCCCTTCCCTTAGTGATCCTAGCAGCCTTTTTAAACTGTCTAACTCAGAGCAAGTTACTCCTGATCAGTAAAAGCATTCTTTCTGTTTCTGTGGAACTTCATGGATGGAAATTCATGGCAAAGAGAGCAGAACTTCGTCCGGGAAGTGCATTGCCATGGTCACCCTTTTCTTACACTCATTAAATCATATGAAATATGAAAAAAAATAATAATCATACTGTCTTTGCTTACCATCTACATAATTTTCACACAGCCATTCAGACTTTTACACAATGAGCAAGAAGAATCCCATTAGCATGGCAAAGGAAAGGGTTCTCAAGACGAAATGGTCAGAAATATTCCAACACTTCTTACTTAAGAAGTAAATAAGAATCCCACAGACATCATCTTGTTTGTATTGCTTGACTGAAAGCAGGCTTAGAGAGCCATTCAGATCTGTACTGTCAGTTATCTCACTCGCTAAACTTGTAGGGGTCCAACTCATGTCATGGAGATACCAGAGATGTGGAAACCTCAGCTGTACTTAATACAAACAGAGCTAGAGCGATGGACACCAGCTGTTCAGCTCCAATGACCCAGTAATCTTCATGATTATGTGTCCCAGTTACACCGGGCCTCTGCTGGAAGGATTAGCCTGTCGTGTTATCACCCTAAGCTCTCTGCTCAGAAAAGCATTAAACACGAGGACTAAATGTTCAAAATAATTTCCTGCTGAAGTACCTCAATGTTTGCGAGCTTGAGACAAGTCGAGATCTAATTGGCAGAAAGCATTACCACTTCACCAGGAATCAAACAACTCAAAAGCAGGCCCCAGGAGCACCATCTGGACTCGCTCAAGAGCCCTGAGACTTTATCCAGATGAAAACTGAGGTCTTCTTCAGATGTAACTTGGGTGACAGCCAAACGTGAGCTGTAATCCCAGGGCTCCTGTCTCTCCAGAAACCTCCTCCATGTCCTGACAGAATCACCAGAGGGCAACCATCATGACACGGTGTGCTCCGGATCACCACACAAAATCAAAGTCAACCTCCAGCTCAGTGCTATGGCAGACATCCTCTTTTACAATGAATCACAACATCTTCCCTGAATTTGTTAAGGAAGCAGCTCCCTTTTTCAAGATAAACAAAAAAACATATGTGAAAGATAACGTTTTAATTTTTTTTTTTTTTTTTAAAGATAAAACATCTATTGTCTATTAAAATACAAGCTTACTGATTGCAGGTAGAAAATACTTTTCAAAATTATGTTGGTCTTCTTGGTGAACTTTATCATATTTGGAGTCATCATTCTTTCATAGAAGTGTGCACTTCATTACTTGGTAATGGAACAATAATTGCTCTACAGTTATGCAAGCTGCATCTCTAATTTGTAGGGGGTTTCTGAAGAGGTAATGACAGATGCTTAAATAAGTAAAATGTGAGAATACTAAACTTGTTATGTAAGAGATAATGGTACCCACAGAGCATTCTGCCAGCTGGGCCACAGTCTCAGCTGGTATAAAGGAAGTATCCTGATGTTCTGCCTTGTGTATTCTTAAGTGCTGAGCCTGAAGCCAAATTAATCATATTACCTTGTGCTTTAATCTGACTAAATCTCACAAATGAAGCAAGATAGGTCAATGACTGATGTTCCCACTTTCCTGAATGCTTCTAGCTAAGGCTGCCAGCAGTTCCAAAGAAGGGATTTTTCCCTTCTGAAATTGTATTTTCCAAGTATAGAACATACTGAGTATGAAACGAAGATATCAATCTACATGTTTCCTGGTTTCCAGAAATGCACCAAATAAAAACTTACCCAAAAATATATTGTGAGGTTAACACAGTGCTAAAAAGAGTGACCTATATATATTTTTCTTCATCCCCTGTTCTCCAACTTTAATCCTGAGAACAGAGGTTCAGTACAGCTTTTTAAGATACAGCATTTTCACTCACAGCCCTTCCAGACAAAATGTTGAATCCAGACTCTGAACACTTGCATTCATTAAGGCTTCCATGGCAATGCTCACAAGATCAAGAGCAGTGCACTATCCAAATGTCATCTGTGTGTACAGATGCAGTATCAAGTGCACCTCCTCATATGACTAATTTTCCAATTAAGATCGAAATACTGTTGTGCTAGAAACACAAACACATGGGAAGATCTCATTCTTACCCCACTGGGATTTATCATCAAAGAGACACTGATTTTTCTATAATCCACTTGTGTTTCTTTAGGAAAGTACTTTTATGACATGTAAATTTTGCCCTGCAAAAAAAAAAAAAATTAACTCTATTTTTCTGTTTTGAAACAATTTAGCACAGCTTTCACATGGAAAAAAAAAAAAAAAGTTGTTGAAGTTAGTAAATGACTAAAAATCTTGCTTCACCTACCCTGATCTCCTTGTCATTGCAGATACATTAGTAGGAGGACCCAAGCTATTTAATCTGAGAGTTATTGATAGCCAAATACATAAGAAACCCCACAGCAGTGATTGCTGAGTAGGTATAGCAAGCCCAGCCTTTCAGTCCACTTGACAAAACAATAAAGCAACTATCACAGACTGCAGAACTTTCAGCTAGGAGAGCCCTGTTTAATCTACTGGAAAAAGACATAATGAGATGCAGCGCTTGGAAGTTCAATTTAGATAAATCAGACTAGAAACAGGCACACCTTTATTACAGTGAGAAGAACACACTGCTGCAACCATCCACCTAAGGACCACCTCAAACACTCCATCACATCAAGTGTTTAACACTGACGTGTGCAACGTGGCTCAAAGAGAAATTCAGACCTAACGCAGTAATTCCTAGATGAGGCTCTGTCTCTTGCACCATGCTCTAGCTCAGATGAGATGATCACAAATGGGTCCCCCTTGACCTTAAAGATTTACAGTGACACTTCCAATAATGGTAAAAGTGTCTTCAAGGAGTTGTGGCTCTGCACAACCCAGAGAGACTGCAAACTGCATGGCACTTTCGTGCCAGTAGCCTGTGTCATTCTCATCCCATACAAACTGTCTGAGGGCCATTGGCAAGAGCCCTGCTGGACAGATGGCATTTGAGAACCAAATTTATTCTCTCACCTCTGGGTTGGCAGCAGCTGAAAGAACTGTAAAAGTCCTCATACACCTCGGAGAGGCAGCTTCCCCTCAAACCATCAGCTGTCTGACAGTGTCAGGGAATTTGTAAAGAAAAAAATAATAATAATAATGGTTCTAATCCACATTTCCCAGGGGACAGTCACTACCGCAGGGTCTTTATAAGAATGGCACAGCAGGGAGAGCAAAAAAATTCCCCCCAAATAACGAGGCAATTTAAAAATAGTTAATCCTGGAAACACTCTCAAAAGATTAGCTGTGGCTCAACAAACTTTAAAGATGATCATTTCTAATTTAATTTGAAGTTGAACATCCTCATGTAATAATGGCAAAGATGAAGGACTATTAGGGAATAATCTTGTTTACGGATCAGTGAACTCAGAAAATTGCCAAGGCACTGCGAAACATATTCCTTATTCACACCTCATAATTAACTGACTGCTCTGCGGAGACAAGATGCTGCAATATTAAAGTCACTGCTGTTATTAGAAAGCTGTTCACTTGGACTGGGATGCTGCTGGGGGTTCTCGCTTGGCTCTGGCATTTGCAAGCTCCCTGGAGACAGCACCTTGAGCACATCAGAGGAGCAGACTCACCAAGTGTAATGAAGGACAGAGAAAGCCTTCGGCCTACAACAAAAGCATGGCTCTGCCCAGAGAAAAACCTCTCTCTCCTTTCCTCGTGCCATCTGGGAACGCATCTCTTTTAGAGGCAACAGAAAGAAAAAAAAAAAAAACCAACACAGTTCTTTTAATTAATTCACACTGAAAGGTACTTTTGGTGGAGTCAAGAGGCCAAAACAGATCAAAGTAAATACTGTGATAAGTGACATGCAGGCCCTAGGATTGCAGCTATCATGGCTTGGGCTGTTGAGATGTTCCTACACAAAGACAGCAAAAGCTGAAACTTTCAGCCTGTGGGAAAGGGTAAGGGAGGGACACAACAGGCTCTGTCTTCGGGAAATCAAGAGAGAAAGTGTTGGTTTACTGACAAAAAGAAAAGCTTTGCTGAGGTAAATTTGCTTAAGGTTCGGGAAATCCTGGATTTAAGCCTCTGCTTTATGAATTCTTCATGAATTTGAGAGAACAGTGGGAACTGCTGCCTTTAGGCACAGGGAGGTGGGAGCACAAACACACTGAGGATGGAGGGGAACAGTGAGCGAGAGAGAGAGAGAGCGAGGCCCAGATGCGGTGGCTATGGAGTCTGACAGTGTTCCCTCCAGCCCTGAAAGCAGCCAGGCTGAGTTCAGTGCCTCACTCCACCTTTTTCCTTCTAATGGGAACAGGCTGGATGCTCTCCAGCCACAGAATTCAAAACACGCTAATAAAAGATACTCATACTTTCCACTCAGGTTTTTTACCGTACATCTCATTTATCTATACAGACTGCCATACCTGCAGTCCAAACAAAAGAATAAATAATAATAATAAAAAAAAAAAGGTGGTGGCATAAATCAGCACTGAAAATGCAACTTGTGAATAGTACGAGGATCCAGCAGATTTCTAAAGAAACAGAACAGAAACAACAAGCAATAACAGACTCAATAAAACTAGAACGTGCCCCTGCATCTGGATCCCTGCGTGTTATTCTGAAATCTCCCTCTTCTTCTGCACAACTTTCAAAGGATCAAGAGGGACGCAGAAAAAGCAAATAGGGCTTTGAGGTGGCTTTTGCAAAAAGGAGATATGCAACAGAACAGGATTGTCCAGCATGGAAAAGGAATACACGTAAGGATAGCATAAAATAACTAAAAGGTATAGTGAACCAGAAAAATTACTTTTTACTTCTTAACCCAATGAAATTATCAGTTTTCAAGCAAAGGGAAAGACTTCCACAGAGTGCACGCAATCAAATCACAGAACTCCTTCTGATGAGATGTCACCAAAGTCAGGGGTGGAATAGGTCTAAAAAGAGAATTAAGCAATTCCACGGAGGACAGGCCTATGGAGACTCTGAAACAGTGTTCCAGATAAAGCCTCCATGTCCACAGGGTCTAAATCACTGACTGGCACATCTTCAAAGCATATGGTGAGAAAAGATAACCCTGTACTGGCCTCTTTCCCATTCGTTTCTTTTCTGTAAGCTTCTAGTAACAATCACAGTCAGAAAATACATACTAGAGGTAGATTGGGTGTTTCTATTAAGTCGAATAGATTTATGTGAGTTCAATAGACAAATCTGAATGTAAAGAGAGTTCTAATTATTTTTTTCCGAGGAAATGAAAAAATGCCTCCTGGATGGAAAGTTATTCATCATCTCCAGAAGAACACATAAGCAACGAGCATAGGAATTTCATATTCCATGTTGAGTAATTCCGTGATGGAGTTACCACTCAGGATCAGGGTGATGGCAGTGAATCCACAGTATGTCAGCCAAGCTCAGCAAAGGAATGCTGTTCTGTAACGGAGAGACTAAAAAGGCTGGCATTAACAGCCACTCAAGACTCAGGCCTGGTAACAGCTTTCTGAAGATGAAAATTCCTGATGCTTGTACCAAAAAAGCTTGTACTCTAAGCAATTCATTTTCTGAAATAAATGTGTGACATAATTAACTGCAAAGAGAAGGGGGGAGAAAAGGGAGAACAACAATCGATGAATAGAGCTTATTACCAAAATACAAAAGAAACATCTCTGCTTCAGACATTCACAGATAACTCACAAGCACAGCAGTGATATAAACTGGTTTCATGAGATTAGGCAGAGGTTATTGTTAAATGCAATTAAATGAAGCAAAGTCAAAATATTGCAAGAGAACCGAAGTACATAATTTTGCAGCAGCTTTTGTAGAAATTCCTAGCAGTTTACAAAAACAATACATGTAATTGGGGGTGTATGATCAGACAAATCTGCATTTTATGGGAGAGAAATACAAGCACTGTTTCCTCCTTCTTCCATTCTTGACTGATAATTACTCTTTCCCTGATCTTTATGTTCATCAATCAATGCAGTCTTTGCCTCCATGGAAAACAGAGATAAAAAAGGTTTTTTTCCTCCAGTTTTCCTCTTCTTTGCTGAAAGCCCAACAGGCTTGTTGTCATCTTTCACAGACTGAAAGGAATTGCATTATATTCCATAGTTTCTGTACTAGTACAATCAAAGTGCAAACCACAGTTAGTTTCATATTTTCTCCTCACTCTACAGCTGATTTGCAAGAATAAGAGATATGTAGGTTATAAAAGGAGATTTTAGCAAACTTTTAGTCTCCAGCCACAAAACAGAGGGCCTACAGCAAACACAGGCACGTAAGCTTTAAACAGAGAGAACAACTGCAGTGCCTAGATGGTGAAAGAATGACAGCACAATTTTAAGAAAGGAGGTTACAAAAATAACAACCTCCACCACACACTTCAGTGGAAGATTTTCTTCTAAGCGGTCTCATGATGAGCTGCAGCAGGTAATGAGTGCACAAAGCAAAGCAGAGCTCTGCCAGATGCCACAGGACCTCCTCTGGCTCGGGGGCAGACAATGGACAGCAGTGCTCCAGTAGCATCGGTGCAAGCGTTGTCTTTCAGGGCTCGCTTCAGCCATTATCTGAATTTCAGCACGGATGTTTGGGAATGTGGAATGCATTTACAAGCATCCCTTCTGCCCTACAATTTCCTGGACATTCCCACTCTGGAAACTGCTTAAAAGAATAGCTTAAAAAAAATAACAATCTGCATTTCAAAGGTCTGCAGGCAGGAGAGAAATTGTGTGCTCCAGCATTTCAAAGTCGAGTATAGGATTAAGGTTTCTAATGCAATCGTTGGAAAAAGATATTGGGATAAATGAATTAAAATGTGAAAGTGGATTTACTACTACTCTTCTTTAGATTGAGATGAAGATTAAGTTTCTAGCCAGAGAAGGATCTGTTCATCCTGGAAAGCATACAGGGAAGATGAGAGAAGCTTTAGACACGCAAACAGATTTTGTCTTTTTAAACCAAATATTAAATCTCAACCACTACTTCACACTGAAGGTCAAAGTAACCCTTGCCACATCTAAAGCCATCCACCTAAAGTCAAATTTGATGGGATTGGTACCCTCACAGTTTTGAGCAAATGACTGCATGTATCAGAGCCTGTGAAAACCTAAAGCTGCAATACTTAGCCCACATAGTGCACTGTCCTTCACTTAACACATGCCATGGTATCAGGTTCTTGAAGAGGGCATAGACCAGTTCAGAAAGAGCCAGACACAAAAGATGTAGAAAGGTGCAGCTGAATCTGTTAATCCTGAGAACAGCCCAAAATTTTTGCTTCATGTTCAAGCATCTGGAAGTCAAAGATGGAAAAGAGAAACTGTACAGCTACATTAGGTCTGGGGAGATGTCTGCAATAATCTGCATTTCACCTAATCTTTATGGATTTTGTTTCTTTTCTTACTGTTATTATTTTCTGTTGACTGGAATACCATTCTGTGTCAAGCCACCCCAGATTTACTGCAAGAAAAAGGACCTGGCAAGTCAGTAAGGTTTCTCTGTTTCTCAAGTCTCTGCTAATTCCTTGACACCAGTTTACAGAGCTTTCAGAGAAAGCCAATGAGCACGGACATGCAGTATTTCAAACACGAGTTTAATGAGACTGCCATCAATTGTGAATAGAAAGGCAGTCCTGTAAGGAAGGAGAATGAACAGAGTCTGCTGTGAGTCAGTCTGGGACACAAGGGTTGCACCCACAGATTAGGGATTTTCAATTAGCAGCACAGGGAACAGAACAAGCATCAATGCACCATTAAGAGACTTCAACTGCAGGGTTTCAACACCAGATAAAAAAGCCTGCTCCCTCTGTACAGGGATGAACAAGGGCTCAGCATCGTTCAGAAGATGGAGAAGAAAAAAAACAAACTGAAACACGGCTGTCAGCTCTTCTCCCTGATCCTGTCTTGCTCTGTGTGGTACTTTGTCTCATGCAAAGTGAGACTCCTGAATTCATAAAAGTGGATTTCCATGGACTTAATGAAAGTCTAACTGAAAAGTCTTCCTTAAAATAAATAAATAAACCAGCTGGCAGATGTTAAGTCATCAACTGCAAAAACTAACATCCGTCTCGGTTTTGTCCTCCATTCTGACATTTAATGCACACAAAGCCAAACTACTTAGGTTTATTTCTGCTCACTGAAATAAACAGAGCCTCTTGAGCACTGCTGCACGCTAATAATCCCAAGGATATTATTTGCTTTTCACTTCCTTCTTGAAAGGGTTTAAAAAGAGGAAGAAAGGTTTCATTCCACACTGCAAGACAAAATCCTCTGTCCAGAATAGCAGCTAAAATGATCTAATGAAGGAAGAAAAACTTAAAACCAAGCCTCTTCTATTCTGCTGGCTGCATGCAAAAAGTGCCTCCTTTCCACAAGCAATGCCAGCAATGCAACTATCCATGGCTCCATGCCACTGCAAGCACCCCTGAGCTGCTTATGGCTTTACATGGCTCTGTGTGCTCCCTCCCCCCCAGGGAAATCCCCTGATTTCAACACAAGGCTGAGAACCAAACCCACAGGGATGAAGAGATGAGGTAAAAAAGAAAGCAGGTTTTGCAGCCCCTGGAGCAGAAATGAAAAAGGGAGGAGACAGGCACAGTGTCCTCTTGGACACTGGGGCCCAAGAGGAAAACTCCAGAGTGACCCTATCACTTAGCTGTGCAAAGCTCCAGCAGCAGGAACCTGCAGGCTGGGAGAAGTGGGGAGAACATGTAGGATGCAACACACAGTACAGGGACATCTGTGATGGGCAGGGATCCTCCAATCAGCTAGGCAAAGACTCGGGTTGGGAGCACAGGAGGGATCTCAGGAGGGGAGGTTTTTCACAGCGACTATGGGACAAAGCAACATGATCTAAACAGCAAAGCCTGGAAGCAAGTAAATGGCTAAGGCAAAGAAAGCAAGGGGAGATAGGAGTGGGGTGGAATAGATAGGGCAGAATAACAGAAGAGGGACAGAAGAGGGACAGAAGAGGGACAGAAGAGGGACAGAAGAGGGAAGAGGCTGCTGGAAAAAGCCATATGTACTAAGGTTTATCCCTCTTTAGAGTCTGGAAGGGAAAATTGTGTCATCATGATGTTATGATCTCTGCCAATGAAGACACAAAGAGATCTGAGGGGAAAAGTCCCCCGTTTCCTGTAGTACTCCCTCTATAGAGCACAAGCTACTGCTGCCACCAGTTTGTCTGCTCCAGTAGCAGATGTCAGTGAGGTGGATCCAAAGTGCTCATCCAACTGTTCATACCCTTGTGGCAACACTCTGAAAACTCTGTTTACTCACTTTCCTTGTTTTTTTTTCCTGAAAACAAAGAAACAGGACATCCAGAAATAGCCAAGAATAATTTAAAATATTACAGATTGAAGCAACAATTGGTGAGAAAATATTTTACTTGGTAGTTTGTACATAGAGAAATTATCAAAAAGAAGTTAGTCTTTCTCAGAACAGGACTTAATATGATGTAAACAGGGCATGGAGCCATGCTTTGGACAAGGAAGAAATAATATTGAACAGTTGCTCATTAAGCGAGCACCAGCCACTCTGGGCACTCAATAGAAACGGATCATGCAGAAAAAATGGCACGTGATCATGCAATTAAAAACTGCCATGGAATGACCCAGGTTGGAAGGGACCTCAAGGATTATCAAAGTTCCAAGTCCTCCGCCACAGGCAGGGTTGCCAACTGCTAGACCAGGCTGCCCAGGGCCCCATCCAAGCTGGCCTTAAACACCCCCAGGGATGGGGCATCCACAGCCTCTCTGGGCAGCCTGTGCCAGCACCGCACCACTGTCTCAGTAAAGAAACTTCCCCCCAACATCTAATCTAAATCCCCCGTCCTTTAGTTTAAAACCACTCCTCTTGTATTCTTCCCCATGTCTTAATGTATCTTCTTGTGTGTGTGTGTGTGTGTGCAGCATCAGTCATCATCACACCAGGGCAGTGCTGTTTTGAAGTAAACTTTAGTTAGCAATAAATGACTTCAATTACTTGTATTGAGGTAGCACTTGCAGATTGCCGAGACTGAGACACACAAAGCCACAAGCATGCAGAAGAGAGACAGTCCTTAGACTGACCTAAGAAATTTAGAGCCTTAAAACAACAATAACACCAAACAAATAAATGGAGGTAGAAAGGAAACGTGCATCACTGTGCCTCATCTTCTACCATGCACAGTAGGAACAATTCTCCCAGGATTATGCAAGGGTTCTGTGGAAGACGGTCACAAATCAGAGCACTGAAATCTCAGGCTGAATTCAAGGCTTTAAGACACCGACTTTTCATAGGCTCTAATAAAGACTTCCAGTGGCCTCTGGTACTATTTGAGCATGACAGTATTATTGGTGGCTATATACAAAGAAGAAGAACAAGATTCATAGGTTACAGTTAGGGAACATTTCCTGAAAGGACAGGACATGAACACAGCAGTAGCTACAGCTCAGACTCACTATGGAAAAATGTTCCAAAGGAATGAGTTCAGAGAAAAGCAAACTGCTGTCAAATCCACCTCTGCAATACACCTCTCCTAAGGGGTCTGAATTTCATTCACAACTTAAGCTTACTAAATAGCTAGAATGGCAGAGCACTAGCAAGCCTGATACAACTAAAAAAAGATTGCAAATCATACAAGAAGCATCACCCAGCTACCAAGGTAACGACAGTGCTTATCTAATCTGTTCTTTCAGCACTCTCAGTGCCTTCTCAGGTCTTCAAACTCCAGCTCCTGCTTGTCTTTTGGGGTAAAGTTGGGTCATTCTATTTGCTGTTTAATTTTAAATCACAACCCCCCCACACCCCTTCCCCCCCCCCGGAAATATTCAGTGCACGGCCAGTGACCATTCAGCACTCCTCTCTCCTTTTGCACAGAGACAGTCTAACACCAAACGTTGTTCTGAGCATCACAGACTGTGAGATTACTCATTTCTTTTAAAAAGCAGAGCCCTCAGGAAATCACCAGTAAGAGAGGAAAGAAAGGAAAAGCCTAGGCTTAGCGTTCCAGGCTATTCATTATGCTTTCCTGAGAATAAAAACATTTTGATTGCCAGATTCCCAGATCCTTACCACCACAGACTGAATTCTAAACCAGGTCACTGTCTTCAAGGTTCTCTGCCAACTATTCCAGCAGTGTTTGCAAAGTCAGGCCATATTAAGTATCGAGCCTTCTCTTTTGTTGTATATTCACATGGCAAAAATAATAGTTAGGACTTAGCGTTTTGTCAGAGGTATGCAGTGCTTTTTACTTGCTGTGTTTTGTGTACGAATGCAATCATCGCTACCTTCAGGTCACATAAGCACAAGAATGGCTTTCTGAAGTTTAAGAAAGTTGTAAGAAATCCAACAGAAAATGTTCTCCTAGCACTTCTGTACCCCAGGCAATTTCATATTCTAAGTCATGGCTTGATATAAAACTCTGACAAATTCAAGAAAATTCCAAGTTTGCAAGAGAGAGATATCCTGTGAAACCCAGGATCAGTGAAACCCAGGATGCATGCATCTGTGAAACCCACTACACTATTCTGTCTGTATTAGCTATGAATCTAGGACTGCATTGCAAGGAGAAGCATTAGAAATGCAGCTGAGATTTCTGCTTTTTCAAGAGAGAGCTTCATGTTAAAGCAGAGATGTGCCATACTACCAAATTAGCTTTAAAAATATAATAAAATTAATCACTACACAAGAATTAGAAAAAGTCATCCTGTTAGCACCCAGCAGGGAAAGAGCCAAACCAAATTCATGCAGTTTCTACCCAGCTGCAGGTCACATATGCCCCTCCCTCTACTCTTTCATGTTGGTGGACAGCATCTGTTTCAGCTCAAACACAGAACACGCACACTGTGCTGGGACATGGGGAAGATACATTATGACCTCAACATACTTTCCCTCATACTATATCAATCTTCAGGCCAGCAAAGCCATCTCTGGAATGCACCATGTTCTGCACAGTGTTTCCATTCCCCTTCCCCTACTCCTGCAAAAGGAAACAACATTGTTGATGGTTTAGTCATCAGGTCACATTTCTCCCTGCTACAACCTTAAGGACTTCATTGAATTTTACATCAATGGGTTTTCTGTCCAGATCCTACTGTGCTAACACGCAGTGAGCTCCCTCGGTGTCTTTTGCACATACACAGAGATATGAAGTGACACTATTGGGCACAGCTCCAAATACATCCACTTCTTGTGCTGTCATTTGGCAAGAAAGTAAAAAAGAAACACACACACACAAAAAAATAAACTGATGCAATGGTTCGACTACGCAGAAAATGAACATACGAAAAATTGGTCTACTGTCAATTCTAAGGGAAGGGTTACCAACAGCATATGCAATAAAGATCAGTTTTTAGATCATCAAAGAGAAACATACATTTCCATTTCAAAAGCATGCAAGTTACTGAAAAGTCTTATCTTTCAAGAATGCCTGTATCTTTGACTGTGGTCCAACTACAGATTCACTTAGAAAGCTCAGAACCATCAGGGTGGCTAAAAGATACGAGAGGGAGGTCACAGGCTAAACAACATTTAGCAGTGGTGAATGTGAGGCATTTGTGAAGTGACAAAACTGTAACTATACTACATGGTTTTGGAATAATAATGGGGAAAAATAGTCAAAAAAATAGTTCCCAGCTTTCATTTACCAATGAGTTCAAGAAATCAAGAAAAAGAATGACTAAATATGCACACAACTTTCTGAAGGAACTATCAGTCTCATTAAATGTATCTGAGTAACGCTATGGTGTGCAATGAGGTACTGATCTTGTCTGATAACTGGACTCTGCTCTCATGAGACCCCACCTGGAACACTGCATCCAGATCTGGAGCTTGCAACCTAAAACAGATGTGGGCCTGCTACAGTAGCTGCTAAAGCACCTCTCCCATGAAGAAATGCTGAGAAATATGACATTATTTAGCCTGGAAAAGGCTCTGGGGAGACCTCACAGAGGTCTCTGAGCACCTAAAGGAGGCCTACAAAAAAACACAGGAAGAGAATCTTTACCCAAGGGGTAATGGTTTAAACTAAAAAGGGGTAGGTTTAGATTAGATAGTAGGAGAAAATTATTTACTCAGAGAGTGGTGAGGCACAGCAACAGGCTGCCCATAGAGACTGTGGGAGCCCCATCACTGGAGGTATCCAAAGCCAAGCTGGATGTGGACCTGGGTAGCCTGATCTAGTGGTAGGTGTCCCTGCCCACAGCAGGGGGGCTGGAATTGGATAGGCTTTAGGATCTTTTCTAACCCAAACCATTCTGTGATTCTATGCCACACAATCATATTCTTTCACCATAGTGAAAGCACTGAAGTTCTGGCTTCATCCTTAACAGAAGGTTGATGTGAAAGTTCCGCTCATCTGTTCTCTGTCTGCATCACGCAGGAGGGCATGGGTAGTCACTAGCCTCTTTCAGGCCTTGAAACTCAGGGAGCCTGATCAAACTCGCAAGAGATCTTAGTTACTCTGTTTCAGCAGTACATGCCAACATCCCCCTAAGTTGTAATAAATCACGGTGATAAAACCTGCAGTTTCACCCAGCCTAACTCATTCCTTACTTCTGAATGCACCCAGAGCTGCAACCCACGCATTCACAGAGACATCTCCCTGCACCAAGAATTTACATAACTAACTCCAGTTACTGCTAATTAGAATGCCTCAACTCCTCCATTAGCTTTTTCTTCATCTTTCAGTTAGCTTTAATAGGAGGGTACATATAGTAAATTATTATTAAATAGAAATCTAATTGGTCACATTACAAGTGATCTGAAAGAATAGAATAAAATAGTTGCACACTGCTTAAGCTAGAAAAGAGCTTACAATCAAGCAGCTTGGTGCACGACGTAAGGCACTTGAAGCAATTTGACCACATCCAATCAGTCTTCCAACTCTGGAGTTTTTAAAAATCTTTTCCTTTCCCTATTGCTGTGAAATCTACAAAAATCAGGGAAACATCAATGACAGAGAATAAATCATATAATTAATTCTGCATGTTTGACAGCAATTTCAATTTTTTTCCCCTCCTATCATTTTTTTAGTGATAGCAAGGATTTCCTGATTTACTTTTCCACTCCCCAAAGATGGATTGCCTTTTAGCAGAGTAATTGCTTCCTATTTCACATCATATAATATGCCAATAGCACTAGAGAAAGACTGCATGCAGTAAGTATCCAAACTAGTTTAATCTGTCCTGTGACAGGAGTCAGCAAATGGAATTAAGGGTAGGACTACAGCCACATGATTAGGTAATGGTCCCCTGACCTCTAGGTGATGTGGATGACATTTTGAGATGCTGAGCTGCAAGACATTTAATCTTTGCAGTTCCACACAACTGCAAGTGCACACCATGGGGTTATTACTTGAGAAGGTCTCTTGAAAACACTGCATCTGTTTGATCCATTTAAGGAACAAATATTGTAGTAGAACATTTATTTTTTAAGAGTAACTAGTAAACGTTGACATCAGACACACAGGCACTGTTCAGACTGTCCACAGGTTGTCATTTTCTACATACAATGCAATTCCAACAAGAAAATATTATCTGGTCCAGTACTGCCTTCAGAGAATTGAAAACATGATAATTCTCAGGAACAGCCAAACCAAGAGCAAAGCAGCCCCTCATTCCTATGAGCCTGAGAGCAGAGAAGTTCTCAACTGGAACTCTGCCCATACACATATTTGAGGAATCACAGAATGGCCAGGGTTGGAAGGGACCTCAAGGACCATGAATCTCCAACCCTCCTGCCACAGGCAGGGCCCCCAACCTCCACATTTAATACTAGACCAGGCTGCCCAGGGCCCCATCCAACCTGGCCTTGAACACCTCCAGGGACGGGGCATCCACAACCTCTCTGGGCAGCCTGTGCCAGCAGTTCACTCTTCTCTCGGTAAAGAACTTCCCCTGACATCTAACACAGAACCCAGGGACACACAGCATCACAGCGGCATCCCCAAGCTTTCTACCAGTGCTCTCAGGCAGCTATCACACAAACATGCCACATCCACCTTCTCTCTCAACCACTGGGCCCAAGCCAGCTCCACTCCAGGCACTCCTTAGCGAGCTGTCATACAATGGGTCATCATAAGAGTGCTGTGCACTGTCACTTGAAAAGAGCTGAGAGGCTTCTACCATGAGAGCCTCTTTTGAAAAAAAAAGCAGCTATGTACACACAGAGCTCAATTTGCCATGTGCAGAAATCCTTTCCAACACTTTAAGAGGCAGCTGCTGAAAAGGAAATGCCAGTTGGCAGCATGGACAAACACCCTCTGAAGCCATCCCATGTTCACTGTCCCCACAGTGCAACTTCTGCAGCCTTTCCTGAAGCCAAAACACCAGAGACTTTCCCCGGGTGCAAGAAAGGAATGCTCCCAAAAAAGGCTGGAGGATGGTGTCTGGAAAAGGTATAAAGCAAAGATGTGGAGACAGGACCAATAGTAGGAAAGAAAGAAACAGTGGTAAAAGATACAAAGAACAAGATGACGAAGTAAGACAGGAGGTATTTCTTACAGTGACAGTCTCTAGCATAGTATCTGTCAGGGACAATGACAAAGAAATACAAAGAAAATGAATGCACTTAAAGAAATAGGGAAAGAACAAAAGTCAGGAATAGCAGCTGCCCCAATGTCTGTGCTCAAATTACTCTTCCCCATCACGTGCTACACTTTGGAGGCAAGATGTTCCAAGAGGTATACAGACTGCCCATTCTGGCCCGGCCTATCAGAATGAACAGAGGTTATCTGTGTTTATCTAATAGTTCTACTCATTTGGGAATACAGGAGAAGAAATGAAAACAAACAAAAAACCCAGCACACACTTCAGAAGCTGTTCCCAGTGCCAGAGGAGTCTGGGTGTCGGAGCAGCTGGCACTGAGCCACCCTGAGAAGATGACTTCCTCACCATCCTTCTGTCATGGGTTCCCACACAGAGAGGCAACACAGCCAAACCCACTTCTCTCCTTCTTAAAAACAAAGCCAAAAACACAACTACACATAAGTCAGACCCATCAGACTAAACACCAGGACGATCAGTCTGTGTCTTAGCAGCTCTCGAGTGGGCTGAACCATTTAACCTAAATATAGAGCAAACAGATTCTGCAATGAGAAGGAAAGGACTGCATGTAACAGCCTGTACACCATGCATACTGATGCAGCAAGAAGATTAAACGAATACAGAACTGCAGCAGATAATTTCTGATCTATTCCAGGAATAAAACACTTTCTACAAGAAGTAAGTAGCGTGGGGCAATTCATTACTACTGGTCTCCAAAAAGTAAGTCATATTGCGACTATTTTGTAGCTAAAACCAAATATCAGCAGTAAAGCTGCTGCTAAGTATGCTGAAGCTAAAACCTGCTGTTTGCTCACTGTAGCTGTAGTGCTATTCAAATAGAGCAAGGGCACCAAGCACAGCTCGATGGCAAAACAGGGCCCTGAGTTCAGAGAGAGTGCTTTCTTCCCAAGTGTGGTGCACAATGAACATGTTGAGAACTGCTAGACACTGCCTATTAAAATCACTCTGCTGTTGCCTGAACCCACTTTCACCATTATGTGCAAGCTCACAGGTGTAAGGCAAGAGTGGGCATCACCATTACATTTATATACATGTAGAAATGATACCCTCAGATGTGTACTGAGAGATACACAGCACCCAAAGCAAAGCAAGTGCTGCTGTACACATGCACACATTCCTACTTTTCACATTCAAGCTCGCATTACAATTTTGACTTTACCCATGAAGATGCTGGGAAGGAGCACATTGCATACCAACATCATAGAATCATAGAATCACAAGGTTGGAAATGACCTGCAAGGTCATCTAGTCCAACCGCCTTCCCATTCCTATTAGTACCACAAGCTACTAAACCACATCTCGTAGCTCCTCATCCAGGCGCCTCTTGAACACTGCCAGGGATGGCAACTCCACCACCTTCCTGGGCAGCCATTCCAGTGCCTGACCGCTCTCTGAAAGAAAAAGTTTATCCTAATGTCCAACCTAAACCTCCTCTGGTACAACTTCTGGCCATTTCCTCGGGTCCTACTATTTGCCTGGGAGAAGAGGCCAGACCCTTTTTCACCACAACCTCCCTTCAGGAAGTTGTAAAGTGCAGTGAGGTCTGCCCTGAGCCTCCTCTTCTCCAGACTAAACAATCCCAGCTCCCTCAGCCGCTCCTCATAAGATTTGTGCTCCAGACCCCTCACCAGTTTCGTTGCCCTTCTCTGGCCATGTTCCAGGGCCTCAATGTCTTTCTTGTAGTGAGGGGCCCAGAACACAGTACTCGAGGTGCGGCCTCACCAGTGCTGAGTACAGGGGGACAATTACCTAGGACTAGAGGTCTCAGGACATGGACAGTCCTCAGATATTCTCCTTTCCCAGGCAGAAGCACACTTTTTGACTCTTCCCTATTTCTTCCCTTCTTCCTATCCTTCTCCCCATCTCCTTCCCCAGTAACACAAGAAAAATTACAGATTTCAGGCTCCTAGCACTGAAACCAACACAGAGGAGCTGATACGGTCAGATTAGCTACAAGGGGAGAGCCAGACAACAGGCAGTACCTGCGAATAGCCCAGATAGCTTTGCTGGGCACAGGAAGGCCACCGCTGTGCGGCTCCTCAGGGTGACAGGAGCTCCAGGCAGTCCTGTGAGCGAAGCGATGCTTCCCATTCTCCCGAGATGGGACTGGCAGTGAGGCAGGGAGTGAAGCTGCGGGCTGCCGGACAGGTCTTGTGTGGGTGCCCCCATTCCTCCTAAGCAGGCATTGAAAAGCAGAGATAAGGGGGAAAAGAGGGGGAATTGGAAATATAAGATGTCAGTTTTGGTTTTCCATGCTTATTAAAAGGTTGAACATTGTGGCACAATACAGCATCTCACTGCAACAGACAACAGTTTACTTAAGATTAAGTTGATGTGCACCAGGAGGACAGGACTTACTGCTTCATCCCTAGAACTAGTGGAAGACACCCAAGAGCAGCACAAGACAAGCACGCTTATGCAGAACTGCTTGCTCTCTGCAGCTCCAGCATGATGGGAAGCACAGTGAGGAAGAATATGTCTCAATCCTCAATTTTTTGGTGCAGAAAATAACTGTGCTCTGCCTTGTTTAAACAGAGATCCAATTTGTACAGGCTGGTGGAAAATGCAGGAGGAGGAGAGGAGGGCGGTGAGGCCCTGGCACAGGCTGCCCAGAAAAGCTGTGGGTACCCCACTCCTGGAGTGTTCAGGGCCAGGTTGGATGGAGCCCTGGGCAGCCCTGCTGCTGGGTGGCAGCCCTGTCCACAGCATGGGGCTGCAGCTGGGTGGGCTTCAAGATTCCTTCCAATCTAAGCCATTCTGTGTTTCTATGAGTTTCAGCAGTACAAAGAAGGCTACTGGTTTTCTGCTGCCCCTTAGAAAAGAAAATAAATCATAAAATCCTGAGTGTCACAGAGCACACAAGACATGCAACTAGAGCAAATATTAGAATGCAGCACATCTGAAGCGCAGAGCTTGCTTTCTGCAAGCTAAGCAGCTGCCATATCTGGGCAACTGAGTGCCACTGGAGCACAGGAAAAAACTTAAGCACTGGGATGCAAAGCTAAGGGAATGTGGAAACTCAGGGGAGGGAGGGAAGGGAGGACATAGATTTTCCCAACAATCACATTTGTGTCATCTTTAGCCAGGCAGCTCCTGGAACACCACCCAGCAACCTGCAAACACAGGCACTGCAAGCAGTGTGATGGCTGTCACCTCCCAGAAATCACACTGGCTACTTGCCCACCAGTGACACTGTTACAACATAGTCAACAGATGAAAGCAGGAGAAATCCTAAGCCAAGCCCCCAAATCCTGCTGGGAGGTGACTGAATGCACTACTGAAGGAACATTAGTTCGGCAGCCTGCTCTACAACTCAAGCATGGCAACTCCTGCTGGGGTGTGATGGGCTGCAGGGCCCAGGGTACAAGGCAGGTAGGAACGTGGGAGGTGATGGCAGGAGCAGGACCTCCTGTCATCAGCAGCAGCAAGCTCTCACATGTGCTCACTTGTTGACAGATCTGTCCCAGCATAGTATAGGACAGAAACGCATGAAGGATGGCTCTTATCAGCTGAAAGAATTCTGCCTTTTAATGGAGATGCACTTACACAGTTACTGTAAAACTAAATGGATGAGAAATGCAGTTCTCAAGGATTTGATTTTTTTCTAGTAACTGCTAGGAATTGCTAATTATGTCAATCATTCCATAACAGGCTGGATATTTTCCCCTTTTTTCTGATTTTTTTTAAGGACAAGAAGAATTCAACTTGATTTTACTACTGAATGTCGTAACATATTTCAGCAAAACATTAGCAGAAAGAGTTAAACCAGAGAAATGTTAAGATATTAATAATTCAGCCTGAGCTCCCCTGTAAGAAATAAATATTGGTCTTGAGCACTTCTGATATGAATTCTTCACATTTGGTCAACTTGCCCAGCAAAATTTAACAGGCAGCTATAGAATAACAAACAACACCAGAATGAAAACTTGGTGCCTTCCAAGTCTGTCAAATGAGTGTCACTGAATTCAGAAGGACAAGACATCTCTGACAGTGCTGTCTAGTGATACATATTCTGTACATACAGGCAGCAACACTGGAAAGCACAGTAAGCATAGCGATTACTTACAGTTTGAGGCTATTGCAGGAGAGGGAAAAGAAGTCATATACCAAGCACACACCAAACACAGTGACTCCAGTTTCTTTCACGAGCATTGCACACGTCCCAAGGAATAAACTAAGCAGCAAAAAGAATGGGGAGGCAGTGGGAGGGAAATGTTCCCCAACATAAAGCTGGTCCACACTCCTGAAAAAGAAATTTGACATGTGTGAAAATAGCAGAAAATTTAAAATATATTTACTACATTCACACAAATATTGAGGCAATTTTCCCTAGTTTCTTGAGATCCTGATAACAAGTGAGGTGAACAATCTACACTGCTTGCTAATAAATGAAGAAAGTCTTAGACACTGGGGCAGGAAGGAAAAGTACAAGTATTGAGTGCCCTAATCCTTAAAATCCTGGGCACTAAGTCTATATGAGAGAGAAGAAGAAAACAAACAAAAAATCAAAATCAAACAAAAACTATTCCTACAGGGTCACTACCAGATTTACACCTTCAAAACCTTTAGATGAAAACAGAACTAGATTTGCAGCAAACATCCCTAGAAGAACATGAGCAGCTTTTCCTAAATGAAACATCAATGTGATGGGGCAGAAACTCCATTCAAGCAAAGCTATTTCTTATGTGTGCGTGTTCAGTCACAGTTTTAGCACACAGCAAATAGCGTCAAGTTTTCATCTGAAAAAGACAACTAATGGTCTGGATATAATCCTGAACTCTCACAGGCTGGATTCTTCACTCTCCACATTAATAATATGCCTTTAGTAGAAAGCATTTATTTCTATAATTTCAAGTCCAGTTCTACAAACACTCTACTGGTGTATGGTCAGTTAGTAACATCAATGGAAAAGGGTATCTCAATACTCTGCCCTTGTGAAGCCCCATCTGCAGTACTACGCCCAGGCCTGAAGCCCCGAGCATAAGAAGGAAGCTGAGCTGTTGAAGTGGGTCCAGAGGAGGGCCATGAATATGCTCAGAGGGCTGGAGCACCTCTCCTATGAAAAAAGGCTGAGAGAGCTGTGCTTATTCACACTGGAGAAGGCTCCAGGGATACCTCACTGCAGCCTTCCAGTACTTCAGGGGGTCTTATAAACAGGAGGGGGAGTGACTTTTTACACAGGGTGATAGATATAGGAAAAGGAAGAATTGCTTTAAACTAAAAGAGGGAAAATTTAGGTTAGATGTTAGGAGGAAGTTCTCTACTCAAAGGGTGGTGAGGCCTGGCACAGGCTGCCCAGAGAAGCTGTGGGAGCTCCATCTCTGCAGACATTCTAGGCCAGGCTGGATAGGGCCCTCGGCAGCCTGAGCTGCTGGATGGCAGCCCTGCCCACGGAAGGTGGTTGGAGTTAGATGATCTTTAAGGTCCGTCCCAAGCCAAACCAATCTACAATTCTATGAAATGTTGACTTCTCTTTTTACACTTATTCTTTTTCAGAAGTGCCACTTATTGGGCATTCCAGCTGCAGCATGGACCAGAGCACAGCCTGAAAGCACCACGCTGGAGGAAGGACCTCTGCCAGCAATGATGAAAAGCCAATGGATTTCTTCCTGAAACAGAGCATCTTACCCAATTATAAGAACTGATACCAAGGAGCCATACCTATTATAGGAGAGAAAAGCCAACAGAAAGAGTAGACAGGCGAGGACATCCGCTCTGCCTACTATACCTGTTACCTAAAAGGAAAAGAAATGCACAGATGTAAAAGCAGGCATCTAAAAAGGCATATACACATACATTCAGCGACTGTCTCAACAATCTCTGCTAACCACTACTACTTTAAATATTTATAAAAAAAAAAAAGCTTAAGTGTTATCCTCCCTCACCACACCAAAATGTTACTTGTCTGGTGTAGGATATACTCAATTTTGACTACTGCATTTCTCAAATGGCAAAACAAACAAGTAAGCCAGTATGGAAGTGGTTAAGTTTTTATTAAAATATTAATGAAGTTGCACAGAAAAAAATATCGGTTTCAGGAATAGGCTTTAATTCTGTATACTAAGAGTTGAATGAGAAACACATCAAACTCCCAGAACTGAGATTTGTTAAAGAAAAGGACTATTGAAAGGACAATTCTCTGGAGAAGACTTATTATATGGGAGTGAGTTAATAATTAACATTTGAATAAACTTTATCGCCAAAAAGTAATAGAGTCATATGTAATTTATTCTCTTTGAACAATCTGGGCTTATGAGAGTTTTCCCACATATCAAACAACAAAATCTTTTTGTAAGAAAGGGAATACTCGAGAAGGATGTACAACTATTTTTTACAAAATATTTCAATATTCCATTTCATAAAGATCTAAAGTTGAACATAAAGCAAATAAAAGGCCCTTTGAAATTTTGCCTCTTTTGAGCTTACATAATTAATCTATATTCAGTGCTCTGGCATTTATTTTAACCTTTTTAAGTTCTGACCCAGACAAAAATAAATTCAAAGAGTGACTCTTTAGAACTTTCCCTGTCGTACAGAGCTGCATTATCAAAAGGGGCCTGGCTGATTAGTACACACAAGACAGCACAGGCAGTGACTGTAAGGCTCATGGCTTTTTGTTATTAAGGTAATCTCTCCTCAAAAGTTCTCAGCAGCAGCAGCAGCTGCTTCGCTCACTGATTTACAAAGGCTCCTTACAAGTCTACACGTCAATGGTATCTCCGCTAACGAGTGCATTTCTTTCTCTCTTTTTGGTTTGTTTTTTTTTTTGAAGCCCGGACAGCTACACATTGCACTTCCTTTACAAAGACAGCAAGACTTACTTTATCCACACGAGAAGTAACTCCCCACAGTATAAGACTGTGGCTGAAGAATGAGTAAGTCGTTCACTGTTTTCATAGAACAAGCAGAAAAAGTGCAGTACGGGCTGCTGCTCTGTAAGCTTACCATAGTATTTATGCTAACACTTTTTTCTGAGGATTATTTTTTAATACTTTTTTAATTCAAAGCAATACAAATTAATGCGTGGGCTGTATAACCTCTATCCAAGTGATCTCGGTCCAAACACATACTGATGCTCCCTTCAGTGTTCCTCCTTTACACTGATGACTACAGAAGGCAAGTGAAGGCATGGAACAATGTCCCAGCAGGAAACAGCGTCCTCAATGAGCTCTTTGGTTATGGAAGGCTTGACATTTTCACAGGAGTGACTGACTGCCCATTTACTGCTGAACTGGTGGTGAGGACCCTCACTGAGGATTGAGCACCAGAGCAGAAAGACAGCAAGTCTGAATGAGTGCGTTCCTTAAGGACTCCTGCAAATTCTATTAACTATGGTATAGTCTCACCTTTGATCTCCCAAAGCAAAGATCACAACTACCACAGGGCATATGACTCAGAAGTTTCTTACTAACTAACTAAATAATTAAATAGGGTGTACTTCTATTTTTAGCTTCTGTGTCACCTTTTTTGTGTTTTGTTCAGTTTTTTTGTTTGTTTGTTTATTTTGGTGTCACATACTTACAGCCTCGGTGTGAATGGGATGCACAGCAAAGAACAGTGCTGTGACAAAAGCAAGTCGACAGTCCTTGAATACAGCTTTGTCACAAGTATACATCAGCACGAGAGTCACCAGACAGTGTAGAATTACATTCACTGCGTGGAAGTAGAAGGGGTTCATTCCAGCCAGCAAGATGTTTAACCTGAAATTAAAAAACAAGAGCCATAACCAGGCTGGGGCAGCTTTGAGATAGCAGGACAACTTGCAAATGCTCTGAATTATGCTTTCTGCCTGATTTGCAGTCTGCTAATGTAAGTGCTATTAAACTAATTAGTGAAAATTGCTCTGAACTTCTGGTTTATCTGATTAAAGAGAAACCACTTCCCCAATTTTCCTCCTAAAATATGCAGTTGAATTTGGCAAGCTTCATAATATGGAGATGGGAGAGGACTATGCCCCTGCATTAAAATAGTTTTGCTACACTGAAGCAATAGATGTGCTTCCCAGCATCCACTAGCACAGTCCCACATCAGAAATACACAGGCCTGTTTCTGGGCTTTACTGACAACTGGACTACACTGAGGAGCTGCTACAGTAGTCAGCATCATTTTTATGAGGACACTAATGTTTGGGATAAGTTAGCTCAGATCACCTCAGATTGAATGAGAGTTTGTTAGTTGTGTCTCTCATGAAAGAAGCATGTAACTAGCTGTTATGACATTTGTTTGACACAGTGTATTAATGCATTTTTCTAGTCATTGTTTTTTACAGTCAACTTGCTTAACAGCTGCTGGCAGGATTTGCTTCACATGCAATTAAAGATAACTTGATTTTTCTTAGAAGTAACTGCATCTGTATCTCATTTGAACAAATACACACACACAATACCTGTGTGCAGTGAGGTTTCTATATATAAACAAGGAATTTTGAAGTATTAATGTTAAGAATATGTAAAATAGAAAAGAAAAAAAAAACAACAGACAACACAGTGAAAACATGAATCAACCTAAGAATTTTAGGTTTAGCTACAAATCCCTATTCCTGTTACTACTAGCAGCTATCAGGCATCCCATGACATCCATGATTCAATAGCAATACTACCAAGTTGTTGCTACCATTCAGACACATTCCTTCTTTGTAAGTCAGAGGAGGTGCAGTAAGCCTGTGAGGGCCAGACAACACATGGCTTTTATAAATACTCTCTACATTCCTTACTGAGAAGCAACAGTGTGCTGCTATCTGTCCTGGGCAGCATTCTTGGGGTCAACTCAACTTTAATGCACCAGGCGACTTACTTGTGCATTTCCCTTCTGTTCTCATCGGAGCGTTTGGGGAGGCAATAGCTGAAACCCACAGAGTTTGGGAACAGTGGGATTTTACTAGGACGAGACCTTTCCCATTGAAGCATGGGTTGATGCAACTACACCATGACAAGGCATGAGACCACACAATGCCTTATTCCAGAAGGTGTTGAAGGCCAGGTTGGATGGGGCCCTGGGCAACATGATCTAGCACTTCACCTAGCAGTTGGCAACCCTGCCCGCAGCAGGAGGAGCTGGTACTTGATGATCCTTGAGTTCCATTGCAATCCCAGCCATTCTATGGTACAGATACATATAAAGAGCAGGGTTATCTTTTCTTTTTTTTTTTTCTTTTTTTCCCCCCAGCACTCCTGTTGCTACCACAGAGCTGCAACAGACATCCCTTTCCCTCACATTGTAGAGTCATAGAATATCCCGACTAGGAAAGGACCCACAAAGACCATCGAGTCCAACTCCTTGCTGCACATACCACCACCCAAACCCCTGTCCCTCACCCCCACTGCCCTCCCCTGACACAGCTCCATGC
>JAPSGF010000038.1:4833603-4910411 GCA_035772895.1 Perdix hodgsoniae | reverse complement strand
GCGGCGGTGGCGTCGGTCCCTGGGCCGCGTTCAGCCGGAGAGCCCGCCCGGGCACCGCAACCACGCTGTGCCGAGCAGCCTCTGCGGGACGGGAGGCGTTGCGGTGCCACGCGGGTTGATTTCCCTGTTCTGATCGAGCTGCACCTCTTCCCCAATTTCCATCAAAGCGTCACTGCGGTGGCTGCGCTGTAGGAGCCCGTCCCGCCCAACCCGACACACTCGTGGCCCATCGATAACTCCCGTTCACTCACAAAAAGAGCTAGCGCTGCTTGGCAAAAAGCTTGGAGTGAGTGAGGTGAATGGACATGAAGAAAGGTTGAGGGAACTGGGCTTGTTCAGCTTGGAGATGAAACAGCTCCGGGGACACCAATGTGGCCTTCCAGTACTTGAAGAGAGTGTATAAACCGGGGTGGTAACAGCTGTTTACATGAGTTGATAGTGATGGGACAAGGGGGAATGGTCTTAAACTGAGACAGGGGAGGTTTAGGTTAGATATTAGGAGGAAGTTTTTCACAATGAGGGTGGTGACACACTGGAACAGGTTGCCCAAGGAGGCTGTGGATGCCCCATCCCTGGAGGCATTCAAAGCCAGGCTGGATGTGGCTCTGGGCAGCCTGGTCTGGTGGTTGGTGACCCTGCACATAGCAGGGGGGTGATACTAGATGATCATTGTGGTCCTTTTCAACCCAGGCCATTCTATGATTTTGTGACATCCTGGGCACACCCTGAATTTCTCCCTGAATTTCATCATGCTGCATAGAGTTTACCACTGCCTCATGTATGCATGGGAAAAGAGTGCAGCAGAAGTAGTTGAGGGTTCTTGCAGGAGGTTCTTGCCAGCCCGCTCCATGAATGCTTTTACCCTCAGAATATTTTATCACTTTGGGGGTTTCCCAAGTGCAACAAAAAGAAAACAGTCTTTTCAGCTGGGCTTTGGTTATAGCTACAGACAGCACTTGGCTCCAACCAGGACAGCCAGGACAGAAGGAAACCCTGCCAGGAGTGGGGCTGTCAGTCAAACTTTCCCCTCAAGAGGCTGATGTGACCTTAGGGGAGCTGTCCCCACCCAGGGCTTGTCCCTGTGGGGATAC
Organism: Perdix hodgsoniae; assembly: GCA_035772895.1. Classification (NCBI taxonomy): domain Eukaryota; kingdom Metazoa; phylum Chordata; class Aves; order Galliformes; family Phasianidae; genus Perdix; species Perdix hodgsoniae. Next base: position 4,909,320 of record JAPSGF010000038.1, on the reverse strand, counting down.
CACTCACTGTGCTGGGCTGTTGTTCTGCTGCTGACTTCCCAGCACTCCTGTGAGTGTGGGCACACAAAGCCAGGCTCCAGCACCTTGAGTTTGTATGGGAACCTGGAGTTTACATAGGAGAAAGCTCCCTATGTACTTTCTTACTTGTTCTATGCACTCATCAAAATGTCGTACAGGCAGTGTGGTTAACGTGGATTTGTTGAGCTTCCTTTGTGGGGAGGTGACACTGCTACCACTTCTCCAGTCTGCATGAAAAGATCCTACCAATATTCCCTTTCTTCTCTCAAGAAAATATCTGTAAGACAGACAAATAATGCTCAGGTTAACCATGAAGGAAGAGCTCCTTTCACCAAGAGAATACAGTCTGCTGAAATCATAGAACCATGGAATGGGTTGTCTTGGAAGGGACCTCAAAGCCCACCCAGCCCCAACCCCCAGCCATGGGCAGGGCTGCCACACAGCAGCTCAGGCTGCCCAGGACTCCATCCAAGCCAAGCTGGCCCCGAATGCCTCCAGAGATGGGGCACCACAGCTTCTATGGGCAGCCCGTGCCTTCCAACCCCAGCCATTCTATGGTTCTATAGCTCTGTGATTCTGTGATCGCCACTGGCCTTGGGCCTTTACCAAACGCAGCCGTGTCATCGCTTCTGAAATATAAACTGCTTCTCAGAAGAGAATATCTGAGCTATGGGATCATGTGTGTAGTTGAGCACTCCAGCTTTTTGGCTGTTTGCTTGTATCACAAGTTTTGTGCCAGTGATATAAAAAGATTGTTAACAAATGGCCGTTAAAACTGAAGACCTTGAAACTAATTACACACAACGCTCAAAAAAACTCGCTCTTCTAATTGAGCGGAGCTCATTACTTGTGAAGTAGGGAGGCTCAGCCTCCACTCACAGTGGAACATACGGCAGGGTACGCGCGCAGCAGTCACATCTGAACTGTTACACATCAAAGGGCCGAGCGCCGATTGATCTGTTACTGTCTGAGGATGGCAACAGCTCAAAGGCAGAGAGAAACTGCAAAAGTTTTAAGTTTAAAGCTTAAGCGCGGACTTCTGAAGAGTTCGGTTTTGCACTGACTGATTAGAGTACAAGAATGCAGTAAATACAATTTAAAAGTTAAATTACCATCTGGTCCCAGCTAGAGGTAGATTTCAGAAGTAGCACAAGTAAATAGTTTCTTGCTCTCTGAACAAATAATTTTACATTTCAACTAAGCCATTTGGTAACTGGTACAATTGATTTCTGCTTGTAGTCAGTTACTGAATGGTTTCGCAATTGATTTCAATAGCCCCAGGATGAAACTCTATCTGCCGTGCATACAATGTTTGGTTGGTACAGACTGCATTCATACCATTAAAAGCAAAAAAAAAAAAAAGCAAAACAAACAAACAAACAAAAAAAACACAAGGCAGCCACCATGGTCTGTCAGCTATGAAAGGAAATTGCCATCTTGCGTTCGAGAACTGTGTGGATGTGGAACTGAGGGACGTGGTCAGTGGGCATGGTGGTGGTGGGCTGACAGCTGAACTGGGTGATCTTAGAGGTCTTTTCTGACCTCAGTGATTCTGTGAGTGCTGCAAAACCCGGAGCTGAGTTTGGCATTACAGCATTGTGCTGTCTGTGCTGGAGGAGCTGTGGTGAGGCAGCAGTTTGTGCAGCCCAGAGCCCCTCACTCTGTGCAGCCAAATAGGATTGGGGCTTTGGAGTTACTGGGAGCACTGCAACAGACACAAAACAGAATGCTTTGCTGCGCTGACCTAGAGCAATCCTGTTGATGATTCGTTTTGCTCGTTGCCATACTGATTTGCCTCTAGGTCAGTATAGGCTACAGGAAGTTTGTCTTTGGCAGAGTCTTCCCAAAGCCCAGTGGAAGTTCTCAAGTTTTTGCTTTCACTTTCAGCTGCAGCTATGAGCCAGAAGAATCACAAACAGGAGAGGAAACTTCTTGCCCTCAGTACCCTGCAGCTTTTTTCTGGACCTGTGATCCTCGGGAGACAAAACTATCTGATGTCCCCAGGGGTGACCTTTCATTTTCAGTAGGTTTGTAGCTGCTTGAGGTTCAGCCCACAGCCCTGTGATCAACCGCCTCTCCTGGGCAGACACAGAGCGCACTACGTATCACTACTGAAAACACAGAGACCTTCATTCTACAAAGCTGTATCAGCAAGGAGATACCGCACGGTACTCGGCGGATCCCTGTGGATGTGCATTCCCCATCACTGACACAGATGGCGAGCAACAGAATCCTCCGTGACCCATTTTTAGATCCATTTGACACCTGTTTCATATGCTCGTGTAAAACCAGAAATTTCAAGCTGAAAAAAAGCTTGCTATAGTTGTTACTGGATTAGAGGGAATCTTTTTTTCAGCTCATACAACAAATGCCTTTTCTGCCTTTGGAGGGACCCAATTTAAGCTTTAGTCTAATGGCAGGATTACAGAAGTTCTTTAAGCCCCCGTGGTGGCTGCAGTATCCATGGTTTGACAGAGGGGAGAGGCGTGGAACAGTGTGTGCAAAGTGACTGGGGCTTGTTGTTGACAAAGGATAGTAATACTTCTCAACATTCTTGTGTGCTTGCTTTGGGGTGTGGAGCCATGTGGTGGGATGGGGAGTGGAGAAGAGAGCATTTTTCTTTTCTGATTCAGTGTGTGGATCTGCAGTTTTCCTTCTCCAGAAGCACTGCAGAACCTTCCCAGAGCTAAAGAGAGTTCTCAGTCTTGCCTTTGTTTGGAAGAGCGTGTTTCGTAGCATAAGAGCAAGGGATAAGTGCAGCCTGAAGGGCCTGAGTCATAAGAGCGATCACTTATCCATCTATATAATACTGATTAACAAGACAGTTTTAATTTGATTTTATTTTTTTTTCAGAGAAATCAACTAATGACTCAGAAGTTAAATTCAGGGTAGTCTCATTTTTGGCTGAGTGAATGAAGGACTCTTAGATGACCCAACAGTTATTTCCTTCTCTTACAGTGCAAACTGCATTTTTGCTGTCGCTGGAACACTGATTCTCACCAAAAGCAGAGTAGCATGAGTGTGAGGCTGTTTGAAGGGAGGACCTTGATGGAGAGAAGTTGTTTTTAAAGGACTGCTTTCCTGAGAAATGGACATTAATAACTCAGGCACCATATGCTTCCTGCTGTGCAAAGATGTGGGTAAATTTCTGTACGGTTGGGCACTGAAAATAAATGCAGTATTAGAAAAAGGTTTGGACACAGAACCCAGATCCATAATTACTGGCTGGAATTCATAACACTACTGCATGGAGGCACTGGATTGTGAAGAAGAATCTGACTTTGGTGAGGTGTAAGATGCACTTTTGGGTGAGGACTGAATTGAATCAGTAGACTTAGACTAGATGTCAGGAAGCAGTTCTTTCTTGTAATGGTGAGACACTGGCAGAGGTTGCCCAGATATGTTGTGGATGCCCCCACCCTGGAAGCATTGAAGGCCAGGCTGGATGGGGCTTTTAGCAACCTGGTCTAGAGGGAGGTGTCCTTGCCTGTAGCAGGGGGATGTCACTAGATGATCTAAGGTCCCTTCCAACCCAAACCATACTATGATTCTATGACTGGACTGGGCCTTCAGAGCTGGCAGCACATTTCTCCATGTAATCGCCTCCTAGAAGTTTACATACCGCAATAATGGCAGAGTTTGAAGACCCCAAGTGTGTTCCCTATTCAGCTTCAGTTGGTGGATTTTTTTCTGGGCATGTCTGAGCTGGAACTCAGCAGCAGTTCTCTCCCAAAAGTGATTGATATGAAAGATCTGGCATCCCTGGTTTCTATTGAATTGCAGTCCCTGAAAATGGTCTGATAAAATCAGATACTCTGATAGAAATCTCTACACTTATTCTGTGATTACTGAGCAAGCTCAATTTCATCATGGTGAAGTAGAAGCCAGTGGTTACAATTACCTTTCCTTCCTTTCATCTGGCTTTTAATATTTGGATTTAAGATGGAAAAATTACAAATGAATAAATCTGCACCAAGCCTAGTCAAGATTTTCCTCTGTATAATAATATTATTCATATCTCTATGATTAGCAACAGCTGGAATAAATTTTAGTAAAAATATTAAAATCTGTATTGTAGAATAAGCCGCATGGAGTCACTGTAATTTGAGGAAGGCAAAAGTTTTCATAAAAGCTACTGAGAAAGGAATATGGATTTTTCTTTAGGGTGATTTTTTTCAATTTTGTTTTTGCAAGCAGATCTGGCTTTATTTCACTGTGCTCAACTTTCTGGTGCTCACGTTGAACAAACACTTGAGATGCAGCAGTACGTCAACCAGTTACACTGGACACTGCTTCTTCTCACGAAACCAAGGTGTACTGAACTGCTGAAGCTGTGTTAAAGCAAAATTTTCAGCTGCCATTACAGTGACCTAATCCAATGCTGGTGCTATATCAGCTGGAAAGCTATTAGGCAGCTCCACTTTTCACCTGCAAACATCACCCATACCAGCTGCTCTTTTCAGAAAGTGGCTGAGAAATGCACAGGCAGCCAATAGATCAGTTAAAAGCAAAGCAATAAAACTCCGTGCAGCTTCTCAAGTGAAATAATTTGAAATGCGAGTTCAGCGGCCAATTGAAAAGGGCAGCATCAGGAGAAAGAGCAGGGAAGAGGCAGCTGGGAGCAGCTTTTTAGTGCTCCTTTTTCTCTTTGTGTTGTTCCGTATGTCTAAATGACTCTCAGACTGGAGGTGGGCTAAAGTGGACCCTCCTTAGTGATCCTTGCTTCTTCAGTAGTCATCTGCACTCTTGAGAATCTGCTGTAGATGGATAACATATGTTGCAAGACGTGAGGGATTTTTAATAAAAATATTAAGAACTTTCTGAATGAAAATGATTACCTAAGTGTGGGAAACCGGAGAGAAAAGCAGAATGGTAGGTGCAGATGGCACCTCAGCCAGCAGGTCATCGAGGTGCCAACAGATCTGTGTGAGGCTTACCAGAACCTTCTCACACTGAAGACAGTCTACACAGTGAGCAAAATGAAGGACGGGCTAATAAACCAGAGCCCTCAAGAAGTGATGAAAGGAGGAAAAGAACAGGCGTGGAGCCATAAAACACCCAGATAAGGACAGAAAAGCAAATACTAAGGTAGGGGTGCAACGGGATGATGAAACAAAAGATCACACTGTCAACTCTTAGGAGATCCAAGAGCAGCACTTGGCTTCCAGTCCATGAAGAACCTAGGAGATGTGTGGAGATGCCTACAGATGTCACTTTCCATCTTCACCACCACAGGTCACCTGGGCTGGAGCACCTGGACCCATTCGTTTTGGTGTTTGGAAACATGAGGTTATGTGAATGTGTAAACTCTGTTTTGTTTCAAGTAAAATCACTTCTGTCCTGTTTTAGCTCACATAGCGCTTTGTTGCATGGTTACGGCGGTGTTACAAAATGAGTTTGGCAAGGTTATTGATAAGAGCTTCAGACTACTTATCCACCTGAGTACAAACTTCTGGCTTGCCTGAAATGCTCTATAGAGACATGCAAGTGTTTTTTCGTGTTTTCCCCCAGGTAAATACAAGCTCAACATTCCAGCTCCTCCTGTTAATGGGTGCCACAGGGCTCCTTCCTCCTAGGCTCTGGGATCACATCTCTCCAAGGAGGTGAGTTCTCTCATGTTTCTTTATGCACACCTACACTCCATTCTCCAGCCTGATGCCACTCTAGCTTTCTTCTCAGCTGGTAGGAACATACAACATAAATTCTCATTTCCCATGGCTTCAGGCCAAAGCCAGAAAAAAATAAATAAATCAGCTGAAACACTCCTAGGGTCTCTGCAGTGGAACTCTAGATGATTTCTGGTCAGTTTTTGCAGCCTCAAAGAAGCGGTCATCAAACTCAGCCAGTCTGTGAGCATTTCCAGTGTACTCACTGTCACTAAAACTGCTCAGCAGTATCTCTCAGCGGTGTTTTCTGTTGCCTCCACTAGACCAAAAATTTAATTCTAGGCTGCTTTATGATGCTCTGGGTTCATTTGTTTGTGCTTTCCTACTTTTCATTATGTCCAGAGCAATGCAAAATAGCAACATATGAAGTCTTCCAAGTGAGGAAACTCCAGACAGCACAGAAACTCCATGAACACAACCAGCCCCAGCTGATCACACTTGCCATTTTCTCCCATCCCTGGGATATGGCACTCAATGGCTTGGCACAAGTTTCATCTTACATAACTGCCACTTACAGGGTCCTTCTGAGATTTTCCTGTGGGCTGTTTGGAGGCTTGCAGAGATGCTCTGTGGCCCAGCATATCTTAGCTGTTATAGACTTAATTCCAGAGCTTTTGTTCCTCAGGCACAACACAACCTTTTTCTTTATACAGTAGAGGTCATGTGTGCTGAGACAGAGCTTCCCCAGATTCTGCTTCAAGAATAATGAGTGTTTCTCTGCAAAATCTGGGGAACAAAAAAAAAAAAAAAAAAAAAGGATTTCCAGGATCCCCATCATCATCTCAGCACAAAAGGCCAACACTCTCCAGTACAAACAAAAATAATAATAATAAGAGTAAACAAACCACTCTATCAAACCACAGTACTCCTCTCTACTCTTAATTTTTCCTTGGGAAAAGATGGAGAGAAGACAAATGAACTTCCTGAGGGTTACTACAGCTTAAATGGATCTGTTGATGAAATTAGTAAAAGAACATACTGAGCTTGCTCTGAATAGGCAAGGGCTGTAAAGGAGCCTGAAGGAAAATTCAAGCACGGTCTGACTTTGAAGAAGTGCTGCAGAGATCCACAGCTTGTGATTTGGGTCTATTTGTGGTTATCTCAGTATTGACATAGTTCAACCATTGTGAGGAACAGGAAATTCATAAAGACTGGGTTAGTCTTTTTGGCATGAGGCTGGTGTCTGCCATGGGACATTAATCCATTCTAAGCTGCAGTAAGCTGAGCTGCTGGGTTTATATTTTGTCACTGAGACCACTTACACTCGCTGCTGGTCTATAAACTCCTATCAGTCTGGCTTGACAGTGGCTTACATCTTGATGAAAAGAATAGCCTATGGATCATGATCATTAAGTAATGATTTATACAAATTCTGTTAAGTAAGTCATTTTTCCTAAGTCCACCTTCCAAAATACTTTGGGGAGAGATGAATAAAGGAAAAGTGGGATATTTTTTTTTAGAGAAAGGGGACTAGAATGTCCCAGGGCATTTGTCACTGAAATAAACACATCTGTCAGCTGAATTGGCAGAGCTATTAAATTCAGTTTCTAGGAGAGTTCCTCCAGTGCTGAGATCTTTGATACCTTACAAAAACTTTGCTCTCTGGTCAGCTGAAGCAAAATAAAATTAAGGAAGAAAAGTAACTGACAGCCACAGTTAGCATCTTTGTTTTTCTGAATATTAGATTGTCCAAAACGTTAATGAGAAAAGGAGGACTCATAAGGGGTGACTTGACAGGAATCACATTTTAATTTCCTTTGTGAAATATTGCAATATTGAAATATTCTCTCTGTCCAGTGAGCACCTTGCTGTTCTTGCCTGTGGGGACCATGTATCCTCCCCAAGAAGAAAATATATCCCAAGGTATTTCCTTCTTTCTTTTCTCAGATGAACTTAATGGGAATCTCATTACATTTTTTTAATTTGTTAAACTAGTTTTTAACTTTTCAGGCTGTTGTCTTGCCATAAAACTGACTGATGAATGACAGAGCCCTGTCACAGGCTTGTCCAGTGTGTAACATGAGCTCCCAGGGCTGGAAACAATAAAACATGATTTTCTGAGAATCGGGGTTTTGTAAGAGACACGCTAGCCCTGTCTTCACTGCGCCCTTTGATTTTGTTAGCTGCAGTTCAGCAGGTTATGGTTGGATTTCGTTACAGTTTCTACCATTAGAGGCCCTCTGTTCTCAAAGGTAGAGAGGATTTTCTAGGTGCGTCAAGGTCATTTAGGAAGAGAGCTGATGAGTGCCATGCTGGAGCCCTGCTCTGCATGGATGGAGTTGCTGTATGAGTTGCATAATGACATGGTCAAAGCTCACACCGAGCAGTTTGTAAGAGAAAAGACTTTCAGATGAATTGAAAGGCAGCTTCCCCCTCCCACGCTGACCTCCTTGGCCAGCCTGTTTGGAGCTGCTCTAAACTGAAAATCTCATCTATTTTTTTACCATTACACTTTCAAAGGATTGTGGGTTGAAAAGAACAAAGAAAAGCTACCATTAAAGTCTGGCTCAGCTACTACTGTCACTTGGTGGTTTTGGAAAGAAAATAAAGAGATGTTAATGGAACATTTCAGTTCACTGGCATTAACACTGTTGGGCTGTCCTGGAAGAAAGGCTCCCTCAAAATTCAGAACATCATTTCCCTGGCTTTCTAGGTAAAACCAATCAGATCCCAGACTGAGCAGGAGAACAAGGCAAAGAAATGGTGGAAGAAAATAAGACTTTTAGCTGCACCATTCAAAAAATCTGAAGCAGCAGAGGTGCAGGAAAGTTAGGAGGTGTGCCCAAAGCTATCCTGGGTAGGGAACACAGGCAGGAGCTGACAACACACCTGCAAGGCCCACTTCTCCCTCTGAGGCACACAGCTGACTGGGGAGGGTTGGCTCTGCACTCTGGATTTCACTGGTTCTCGTGTTCCCAGTTCATACTGGGATGAGTAGGCAAGAACAAAGGATGTAGGCATTGGCATGCTGGTACTACTGGGAAGCACTACAGTGAAAGCTCTTGTTACAGCTCTTCATAGAGGGAGAGTACTTCTCTGCCCTTGCCAAGAACCACAATGGAGCACAGGGAGGGCTGGAGCAAGGCTTTCCTCAGCCTTTCTGAAGTTTTCCTATGGGCTTTTTCAATCTTTCCACTCCACTACCACTCTGAGGTAGGAGAGGGACAGGGCTTTCCTTTGGAGACAAAATGTTGTGCCCTGGCACTGCTGACCTCAGGACACAGCTATCTGTAAATCAACCCTAATGCAAAATCCCTAATGGGCAGTATAATAAGGTGTCACATCGTTACAGCATCTTGCAGCAGACTGTGCTTATGCCAAAATCAGAGAAGCAGGAATGCATATGCCCTTACAGTGACAGCATAGGAGATTTTGTTTTGCTTTTGAATAAATGATTGATAGGGTAAAGGCAACTGAGGGAATGGGTCAAACACAGCTAATAAAAAAAGTAGATCCAGTCATCATCTTGTTATATCACTTGCTAATAGAGTAGTGTTTAGCAATAGCTTGGGTGTTGTAAGGCTTAAGGTTATCAGCAGAATGACTGCAGAGAGCTGTTTGGCATTCACACTGCATCTGTGACTATAACCCAGCAATTTAGACAAAAACATGTACTCTCCATAGGTGCATGGCATAGGCTATTACTATTATTAATATAGTAATAGTCATAATAAATTACATATGGAGTGTATTTGTTATTCAGAGGAAAACTTAATTATAATTTCCATGCTGGCAGCATTTGATTTACTTTTTCTTATCTCTGAAATTGTATAATTAGTTCCCAAGTTACTACTCCTATGGAATGTCTTGTTGGGAGTAGGAGATGTGGAGTTACAGCTGCAGCCATTGCTCTTTCTGGCAAAGATTGCTTTCCCTTGAGAATATTAATTTTTAACATAAAAATGAAAAATGAGTAAAACTACTATATAAAAAAAGGAGGAATGCTCTGTACGCACCTCACGGGGTTCTGCCCTCACGTTGGAGAGATGTCTTTGGTAAAAGGAGCTCTCTAGTGTCCAGTTGTGATACTGCAGTTAGGAAAAAATGATGCTACGAGTAGAGGACCCGATAAAATAGACGTGCAAAGCAAATGGAAAGCTCAGGTCTCCTGTTTTAGGTACTCAGTGCTAATGTGTAACATGCAAAGTGATACTTAAGCACTGCAAACCAACACTGTACTCAAAAGTGTTAAGGCATGGAGCAGAGGTTTTGTTCACTCCCACCTTTCCTTCCCAGTCTGTTTTTGAAAGGAACTTGTGCTGCACTTTTGAAGTTGCTCTGTTTGGTCTGTGGAGCAAAAATGAGAATGCATATCTGCCAATGTCCAGGCTGTGAAAAAAAAGAATTTTAAATTTCACTGCTCCTCTCCAAAGACAGCAGAAGTGCCTGCCACTCAGGGATCTGAGGTCAGGAGCAAATAGCAGCGTGAGGCATAATATCTGACACAAAAGAATGTCTAATTGCAGCTGCTGGTATTTAATGCATGCAGCTGATTAAGTAAAATTGTCTCATGCCAGACCTTGGTCACTAATCACAGAAAGCAAAGCATAAAAATGATGTGTGTATAGTACTGTACAAAAGCAGAAAGCCTCTCTGTCTTTCTAAAATTAAAGCTTTAACACTTTAATTAGTAGTTATTATGCAAGTTTGACTGCATGCTACAATAATAAATACATTGCCTTTGCACTGTTTTAATGTTTGTGTTCTGTTCTTTCAACAGGCAAGTGGTGAGCTCACCAGTGTTGGTAAAAATGAATTTAAAAGTCTAACTGGTTATCAGTGGATATCACAGATGGAGAATAATTACTTGACAGATTGACAAACTGAGATTATCTGCAAATATTATGAGAGACACTGGAAGCTCTTATAAAACACGCCATTATTTTAAATAGCATTTTGCAATTATGGCACCTCCCTTGTGGATACTGTGGCTGAATATTGCAAGTATGAAAAACAATGCCAGAGTTGAAGCTTTGTCACTGAAAAGCACCACCTCATTTTTCCTATACCTCGCTTCCCACAGCAAGATCTATTCTAGCGTAGAAAATAAATTAAGAGGTAATAATTAACTAGATGTGTTTCAAAGGCAAGAAATCTTACACAGAGCTATACTGTTCACCTGTAATCACTGCAAATAAAATGATGGTGGATTTCATGCAGGTTACCAAAAGGCAGAGGGTTAAACCTTTTGCCTTGAAATGTGTCCCTTTTCCCATTATTGGCCTTCATCTTCTGAGCTCAGCTTACAAAGAAGTCAGTTTAATTGCTGAAAACTAATTTCAAAATAAGCCACAAACAACAAAGAATGCTGCCAGACTCTGGTCAGTCATTACAGTAATAGTTTTCCTCCACTCAGCATCTCAGCTGGTGATTATTCTTGATAAATGCAAAGTCCATCTGTACATTATTGTGTCTAAACAACAAAACTGTAGCCGTGAGAGCAATGGCTTAACCAAGGTGTTGCACTCAGGTCAGGGTAATTCCTGATATGTGTACAGGCTGGGAGAAGAACACGTTGAGGGCAGCCCTGCAGAGGAGGACCCAGGGTCTCTGGTAAATAAAAGGCTTGACATGAGCCATCAGTGTGCACTTGCAGCCCAGAAGGCCGACAGTATCCTAGGCAACATCAACAGAGGGGTGGCCAGCAGGGTGAGGGAGGTGATTATTCCCCTCTGCTTTGCCCTCATGAGGCCCAGTACTGCATCCAGACCTGGGGCCTCCAGCACAAGAAAGATGTGGAGCTGTTGGAGAGTGTCCAGATGAGGGCCACAAAGATGCTCAGAGAGCTGGAGCACCTCTCCTGTGAAGAAAGGCTGAGGGAGCTGGGCTTGCTCAGCCTGGAGAAGAGAAGGCTCCGGGGACACTTCACTGTGGCCTTCCAGTACCTGAGAGGAGTTTATAAACAGGAGGGGAACCAACATTTTACATAGTCTAAGAGTGATAGGATGAGGGAAAATGGCCTTAAACTAAAAGCGAGGAGATTTGGGTTAGATGCTAGGCAGAATTTTTTTACTCGGGCGGTGAGGCACCCAGATAAGCTGTGGTGCCCCATTCATGGAGACCCTCAAGGCCAGGTTTGATGGGGCCATGGGCAGCCTGAACTGGTGGGGGGCAGCCCTGCCCACCGCAGGGGGTTGGAACTTTGTGGTCCCTTCCAACCCAAGGCATTCTATGGTTCTTTGATCTACGATTCCTGTGGCTCTTTTCAAAAAATGCAACAAACTCTTGATATTTTCAGACCAGAAAGCTAAACCAAAGTGTTTCTTGCCTCCTCATAAAATGGTCTGAAAAAAATACTCTGATTCTGAAACTCAGAAATATTAGTGCCATGTTCTTTGTGAGATTAGAATCAGAATCACAGAATCGTAGAGGTTGGAAGGGACCTCTGGAGATCATCTAATCCATACTCACCTGAAAATACCAGTTTCTGAGAGTAAGTTGCAAGAGCTAGTGGAAGAGACCCTGAAAATCTTTTCTGATCTCCTGCATAATCCAGTACAGAGAATTTCACAAAATCTGTGGTGAAATTTCTGTTTTCTTAGCAGTGCTGGCTGCTTGTACTCCACACAGCTCTCACTCATCCCTTCTGATGTCAGCTGAAAAGGTGCTGTTGAATTGGAAAGGACCTGTATAGAAAACATCAGTTCCTGGAGTCCTACAGACTGGGGAGAACTTGGTATTTTACCTCAGATCTTCTTCAAAGATCATAAACTGGAAGGCATGTAAACTGTGTTATATGAAGAATAAAATCCATAATTCAGGACGGCACAGAAAGCACCTGGTTTCGTGCTTCATTTCCATTTCTAAACATAGAAGAGATTCACAGAAGCATCTGCTGAGCTTTTGAATGACTTTGGATCAGCTGTAAGTGCTTGTATGCCAAAAGCAAACCAAACTCACGCATGAAAACAGGCAAATTGCAGTGACACCAGGTCAGTTTACACCCCAAACTGACAACAAGTCTGGTTTGATGCCGAATGCACCCAATAGAAGGAATGCAAAAAGTGTGCATGTTCTCACAACATGAGAATGCTGAACATTAAACAGTTGCAGAAAATATGTACTTAACTTTTGGGTTTTAGATCTTTGCTTTTCTTTCTCTCTGCTTATGGATAAGGACAATCATATTAGATGGAGATTCGCAAATGGTGAAAGATGTTGTTATTCCAGGAATAGTTTCTATTCAGTATGGTAAATACTTGGTCAAAGCAAAATTTGAGATTTTGGGGTAGCCACAGCGTGTGCCTGAGATCATGCCTGAGTTACAGCCTGAGGGCTACAGCAAAATCAGTGGAAATTCTGCAGGACAGATTGGACCTTTTGGAGTATTGTTGACTGTACAGAAGAAATGTCTTCATTTGCTTGGTTTGAAGGGCTCCCAGGGAAAAAAGAATAATAATAAAAAAAAGAAAGAAAGAAAAAAAATTATATATATATTACTTGGAGTACAGAAATAATGAAAAATGTCAATCTTGCTCTCTGCTTGCCTGTGGGATTTTCTTCTCAGAGGGGTGCAATATTCACCTCTGCTAGCTATCTGATGAAGAAGAACACGTGGTTAGACTGGAATCATTTCTAATCTATCAGAGCCAGCATGAGTCAGCCAAACCTGTCAAAGGTGATGTCATTTGTCACCCTCCAGACATGACTAAGTGGACATCCTCCTGGGCCTGCCACCACCCACACAGACACCACTGGAGTCCGTGTTGGGTCACAGCCCTCAAACCTAAAGTGATTTGCTGCAAGTGTCAGCATAAAGCATGCTAACAAAAGAGCAGCCACTGTTGCAGGTCCTTTCTGCTAGCATTAGTGCAGTGGCTGTGCAGATTTCCCACTGTAGGATGGTGGGATACGCTGAAAGGCAAAGAATCCGGCCTTGTTGCTGGTGTCAGTGCTGACAGTGAGTCACCCAGCTGCCTCAGCTGAAAATTAGTCTCCCCATCTCTCCAGTCCCGATGAATATTGATGAACTTCACAGCACTGAAAGAACCAAATGCAGTACAGCTGTTTAAAGAGACAAATGCTTCTGCTCTGGGTTGGGAAAAAAGAAACAGACACAGACAGGGGAGTGGCTGTGATGAGCCAAGACCGTCTTCTCCTTCATTTGTCAAAATGTGATTTGCAGACACATTTCCATTCACCCCGTGGCTGCCATTTTCCACATCTTATGTCCACAAATCTCTCTTGCTAATTTGATAGACAATATGTTGGCTGCCTCCTCTATAAAAAGCCTCTCTGAACTGGGACGCTTCCCAGCTCATTTTAATAAATCATGACTGTAATTAAATTCTTTTGCTGCATTTTTCTGCAATACAATCCATATCATTCATTTATTAGCCTTTTTTTTTTTTTCTTGCTGTCAAGGTATAATTCTGTCTCGCTTTTGAAGCTGCCTCTCCTGCCTGGTCATTTGAAGAGTGTCATCTGCTTTGAATCACTGATGTAGCTCAGCTTCTTTCTCCTTGACATCATCTTCAGAGACTCTCCTCTGTTCTGTCCAACCCAACAGCCTCACTTTTTTTTTAAAGCCACTGTCCCTGCCACTTAAAACACTCTCAGTAGTTCAGCTTAGCAAGGCTGTCCCATTGCTGCAAGAGCCACTTCTACCATGCCAACAAGTGAATCTGACAACTCCTTCCCCATTTCTGCTTAGCTGTAGTTCCCACTTTTGTTTGCAGAAGATGGAGAGGAAGACCTGAGCTGGATCACAGAATCACAGAATGGTAGAGGTTGGAAGGGACCTCTGGAGGTCATCTAGTTCAACCCACGTGTGTGCTCACACTCCTTTGGGTTTGGGGAAGGGGACCTTGAGGCATGCAGGCCAACTGAAGCACTAACATGTTAAACGCTGACCGTAGCAAAGGCTGCAGGTAGAGTCAGGAGAAGAACTTGGTAGCCCCTGCCCTCTGCTTTAAATCTCATTCCAGCACAAAAACTCAATTTTAATGAAGGTCATGTCAGTCCCAGTGGTTGGAGGGAGTGGGACTGATCTTAGGAGCCATGTTTTGGCAAAATGGCAAAAAGCTGGATGACAGAGAAGCTGAATGGGATCTGGATCAGACAAAGCAGTGTAAGCACTGAGTCTTTGCCTTGGTTTAAAGAACAGTGTTGCAAAGACATGGGTGCATGAAGCAGCATCTTGTTCTGCCCTTCATCAGAAAACTTTTATTTTTGGCAGAGATGTGTTTAGAAGGTGGAATCCTTTGTTTTTCACCTCCTTAAAAGCATAATGCAAAAACCTATAATGTCTGAAGTTGTAATGTAGGGTCAATTTTATACTGACACTTAGTTTTGTATTCAGAATAGATTAAGATATGCCTCTTTTTGCATCACTCCAAACTAGGTTTTAAACATGTAAGAGGGAAAATGAACATGAAAACGAGTATTTAAACTGCAGTTACTTGAAAGATGCAGAGCATGAAGAATTCAAATGGCTTTCACTCCATGACCCAGTTAAAACAAATGGAGCAGTGCTGCAATTTGGTTGCGAGCATTTCAGAGTCACTGGGATGTGGTGGCTGCCTCCACCCTTCTGCCAGTGTAACTGTATGCTGGTACTCTAATGCAGACCAAAGAATCCTGCAAACGTCCAGAACAATTTTTCCCTAGAACACATTTCCACTAGGCTGTCCTTTTCCTCAGGCCTTACAAGGGAGCAAGAAAATACTTGAGATTGCAGATGAGCTTTGCAGAGACGTGTAGAGGTATCATATGATCATTGGTAATGCAATATAGGTACCAGTTACACTGGTAATGAAAGTGCAACTGGCTGTTCCATGCTATTACGAAGTCAGAACCTTCCCTATCAGAAGGAATAGAAATAAAATCTCATGGCATTTTCTGTTATGCAAAAAATTGTTTTGTTGAAGGAGGCACTGGTAAAAGTTTCTGAATTCTGGGAACAGAGAAAATAAAGCCCTTTTTTTCTGTTTATTAGAGTAGGTATATTATGAATACACCAAGCAACTGGGTAAGCTAATACAAAGTATTCTAGTGATGCATTAGCTGAAAATCAGTGTCCTTGCTCTGCAGAAGGGTAACAGAGTAGTACATCAGTGTGAAGGACCTCGTGAAGCTTTGCCCTCAGGATCCCAGAGCTGCCTGACTACCTCTGAGAAAATTCACATGCCATTATGAGGGAAGCAAAAGTGACAAAGTTGTCATCTTTTCCATGATGTCTTTTGTCTCCTTGTGACAAGCCTTCTTATTTTTAAGGGAAAATATACAAACAAGGGAAGCTTAGGGACAGAGCAGCATCCCCCTGCATGGGAACACAGGCTCCAGGAACTGCAGGCCCAGACCTGTCAATGAGAACTAAAGGAACAGCCTTATTAGCTGACTGCAGCAGCAATACCATGGTTTCCCTGTGGATTATCTGCTCGGGGAGAAGGGGCAGAATGTGTTTGGCAAGCGTACATGTCCTCAATGTAATAACACATCGCAGCTGCATTGCTTTTCTTTGCATTACTGGCTTCAAGTTTCAGTTCTTTCTCCTTCTATATTCATTTGCAGCTGCTGGGCAGGCTTTGAGGGAGCCTTGTGCAGTAGCCACAAGCGTGACCTTTCCTGCGTTACAGCAAGGATGAGCTGAGGCTGAGATAAGCAGCCTGATATTCTCCAGGCAACTCTGCTGCAGATGACATCACTGGGGGAACAAGTGCCAGCACCTCCTGATCACAGTCATTGCAAAGCCCCTGCTCTCCTCCCCTCGGTCAGCAACACAGAGCACTTTTTAATTGTCTCTGTAAGTGACAGATTGTCTGATACAGGCAGAGTTGTGAAGCAGCAGCCTGCCCACTGATTCCTGTGTCAGACAGCAGTCATCAGTTTATCTTCTTATGACAGTTTGGAGGTGTTCCAACTTCTCCTCCTGCCACCTATGGCTAGCTCTGAACAGGGGTTGGCCCTGTCTGTTGGACCAGGGCCACACAAGCAGTTCATCTCACACTGGCATAGGTGAAGAGATGGAAACATTTTGCGGGGGTTCAGGGGCATGCGGTGGGAGTACGCTGGCTCACTGGGAACCTTCCAGTGCAATCCTACAGGCCTATTCCTTTTCTGCTATTTCTGATCCTCTCAGCTGTATCAGTCATGTGTGCTTTTCCAGGCATGGGAAGAGGGAACCTACTGAGGGAGTTCTGAGAATCAAGTGGCAATTAAGGCTCCCAGCTCTTTCTCTGTTAGCCCCTACTGCACAGCCTTCTCTTCTCAAGGCTGAATATACCCAGCTCCCCCAGCTTTTCCTTGTACATTTTGTACCTCTGCTCCCTGACCACATCAGTGGCCACCCACTAACATCGCCTCTGTTTATCAACTTTTTTTCCTACTGGTGAGCCAGAACTGGTCACGTTATGCCAGATGTGGCTTCACAAGCATGGAATAGAGGAAAGCAATCACTTACCTCAATCAACCTGCTGCCTCTGCTGTTACTAATGCAGCCCAGTGTCTTTTGTGCTTGGCTCTCATTCATGCAATGGCACATTCTTGACTCACATTCAGCTCGATGTCCATCAAGACCTCAAGGTCCTCTTATATAAAGCTAGTTTCTAGCCAGCCTGTCCCCAGTTTGTACTGCTGCATGGTGTCACTGTTCACAAGGTGAAGGACTTCGCGTTTGAATTCTTGAACTTCATGATGCTCCTGTCACCCATCTTGTTCATGCCTCCCAGGATGATGGCAGCCTTGCCCTTCAGCATATCAACTACTCCCAGTATATAAAATAACTCCAGGTAACAACACAAAAGAGATGACAGTCAGACTAATGGCACTGTATAAATTAAGAATGCAGCAGGACTGACAGCTATGCTATACTCATCCTTCTACTAGAAAACACTCTGTGCTGCTGTCCTTCATGAGATAGTTTATATCCTTACTTTTGAAGAGAGAACCAAAGGATGATGCTTATAACATAAGGGGCTAAGAGAATTCCTCTGAGAAGACTTAGTGGATAAAATTAAGGTGCCCTTTTATCTTTGTTTCCAGTCTCAGAAATAAAAATTGTTAGCATCAGCCAAAAGCACATCTTCTCAAGTGAAAAAAAAAAAAAGAAAAAGATAAACTTTCCTGTGACTTTAACTCAGTCACACAGGTCAAGCAGCAAAAATTAGATGCTTTAAATAACAACTAAGCTGAGCTTCACAGCTTCACTGCTCCTCTACACAGGCATTTGTCCACAGGAAAAAAAAAAAAAAAAAGAAAAGAAAAGAAAAAAAGCAAGCTGTATTTCCTCATCAGAGCTGCATAGTCGCTCAAATAAAAAGACAACAGCTAGGTAACAACAAGCAAGAATTAAAGATAATGCCATGCTCTTAGTCATGCAAAGCCAAGATGCCTATTGCTCAGAGTGAAGGGGAAAATGGTTCCTCTCCATGAACTGTGCTGACAGCAATATCTATATCTTGCTCTTCCTGTTTTCACTCTTGCCCACACAGCAGTGGCTTTCAGTTGGCTCGTTTCGCTCGTCTAGCACAGCATGTTGAAACACCATGCAGTAAATCAATGCAAATCAATTCCTAAATCTGCTAGAAAGAGTCAAGTGTATGCTATTTTTAAAGAAAATTAGGAGGAGCTCACCAGCTCACAGAGAAACTTGGGGCAGATTCCAATGTTCAGACATGGTTGGCGGGAAAAGCATCTGTGAGGACTTTCCCACCTGAATGAGTAGGTGGGCAGCCTGGACAGAGGATGGAGACACTTGCTGTCACTGTGTGGTCAACAAATGGCACTCCCTTCGGAATGACTTGAGTTTCTGTAAGCCAGAGACTCAACTCCCATTCTCATGACTTCAGCAATTTTCTGGATTAAGGCCCAACAGAGATGCACCTGAACTGCCCATGACAAAAAACTGTTGGAACAACACCAGCAGGGTTAGAATGAACATTTCCTACTCATCTACAGTCTCCCCAGAGGGATGCCAAAAATTGATCCTGGGGAGCATAAGTAATCAGGGATTAATAACTTGGAGAATGGGACCTCACAGATACCTCCCTTTCAGCTCACACAAACCAAAGGGTCTGGAGGCTGCAGGGAGCTGAGGGCCATCTGCTGGACTCTTTCTGTTGTCCCCAGCGCAGCAGCTCAGAGGACACCAATCCCAGTTCAAGTCCTTCCCTTTTCCCCAGAGCTCGGGGAAGAAGAAGTGAGAGGGCTTGGAGAAGGATGAGGACTGGGGACAGGGAAGGAAGGGTGAAGGAGCAGCAGCTGGTGCTGGGGCTCTCTGGCAGATGATGACATTTCAATGCTGAGACAGAAATCAAGAGCCCCTGGTGTACATCAGGCCAGCACTGCCGCTGGGTGAGGGAAGGAGTTATCCCACTCTGCTCAGTGCTGTGCTGCTTCACCTTGAGCACCGGGTGCATTTTGGGTGCCCCCAACATTGGAAGGACATAAAACTATGAGAGTGTCCACAGGGAGGCTACGAAGATGGGGGACAAGGTGTGTGAGGTGTGGCTGAGGACCCTGTGCTTGCTCAGCGCAGAGCAGAGGAGCTGAGGGGAGGCCTGATGGCGGCTGCAGCTCCTCACAGGGAGCGGAGGGGCAGCTCTGAGCTCTGCTCTGTGTGACAGCGACAGGGAACGGCATGGAGCTGTGTCAGGGGAGGGCAGTGGGGGTGAGGGACAGGGGCTGCACCACAGGGCGGTGGGCATGGAATGGGCTGCACAGGGCTGTGGGCACGGCCCTGAGTGCTGGAGCTCAAGGGGCATTGGGACACCGCACTTAGATATAGGGTTGGATTTTGAATGGTCCTGTGTGGAGACAGGAGTTGGACTTGATGTTCTTTGAGTGTCCTTTCCACTCAGGAAATTCTAAGAATGATCTCTGTTTCTTCTCACCCTCCTCTGTTTCTCTTCCACAGCTTTCTCTCTCCCATGACTGCTGAGTTGCATGTTCCAAAACCAAAATTTCCTGTGTTCAAAGCATGGTAGACGATCTTGCAGCTATGAGAGAACTGGCAGAACTGTATCAGCTCTCTTGGATAACCTTGCTTCCAGAAGTGCTTCCAGAAATGGCAGGGACCAGCATACCTCGTGATCTGAGATAAAGACAGTCTAATAGGACAGAAAAAGAAGAGGAAATAATAATGACAATAAAACTATAAACAAAGCAAGTGATGTGTATCGCAATTGCCCACCACCCACTGCCTGATGCCCATCCCAAACTCTGAGTATGGTCAACCCCCAGTCAACTCCTTCCCATTTTGATGCTCAGCATGGCACCATCTGGTATGGAATATCCCTTTGGCCAGTTTAGAATGGTTGTTCTGGTTCTGCCCCCTCCCAGCTTCTTGTGCCCACTGCCAGCCCTCTTGCTGACAGAGCAATGTGAAAAATAGAAAAGTCCTTGGATTAGTGTAAATACTGCTCAGCAACAACTGAAATATTGATGTGTGATTAACACTGTTCTCATCCGGATTCCAAAACACAGCACCACACCAGCTACTAGGAAGAAATTTAACTCTATCCCAGATGAAACCAAAAAAACGGTGCAGACACTGACTGAACAGTTTAGCCATTAAAAAGGCAATTTCAGTTATCTTGAAACCCCGGGACGCCTACAAGTAGTTTCTGCCAAAGAAAAGCATAAACTTACATTCCAACTTCGTCAAAATAAACTCCCTTAGAGGAACTCCACTTGCAATAGCTCTTGCCAGCAACGAGGAAAGGAGATGCTCTCACAGATCACTTTAGTGACCAAGTGCTTGGCAGAGTCAGCTGGGATATAGGAAACATCTTTCCCTGAGCTGAGGATGGACCCACAGTCTCCAGCACTATGTCCTGTAAAGGGGGAGCTTTTGCAATCTCCCTGTTTTGTGAGATGGAGAGTGATGCTCTTACAAAACCCAGTTCTGAGATGTGATAAGCAGGAGCTTGATGCTTTGAGCTGTCTTTTAAATGGTCTTTAATATTCAGCTGCTGGGACTCATTCCTACAGTAGAAAACAGCCTTTCTGCGAGGGCCTAGATCTAAGCTCAAGTAGCTTTGCTTTGCTTTTACCCTAGGACATTGCACTGGAATAATCCTTTTGCACATGGTCACTTACATAGCATTCCTAATTCCTTGGCTCCGTTTGCAAATAATCTGAAATAATCTGGAAACCTTGCTTTCCAATGTGCTTCTCTTTCTTTACAGAGAGGAAGCTCATCTGCTCATTTCTACATTTTCATTCAGTGAATGGTAAATCCAGGGAACACAGTGTGTAGTAGAAACTCACTGAGGTACTGGCTGCTAGATCTGCCTGAAGGATATCTTTTGTCCTAGTTCAGTAGTAGGCCTATTTTATCCCTGGGATGCAGTATACACCATGCAACTGCTGTTGGCTTGTTATCCATGGGACAGAAAAACAATCAGCCTAACCACAGAGAAATGACATATATTGGCTCATCAGCCATTTCCCCTCCTCCACAACTCCTTTTGCTACAAAAAGGATGCCAAAATGGGAAAGAATGCCCTTGTTTACCTTTCACACATGCTGAGCTTGAACTCACTTATCTGCTGAATCTGTAGGGCCACCTGTGAGCTGTTCCCTCCACAAGCACAAAGTTACCAGCTTTGCTTGGTGTCTGCCTGACAGCCCCCTAGAAGGATCCAAGCAAGACATGGAGGCCCATTAAAACACACGTCATGCCTCACTCTGAAATAGATACAGCGAGATGAGCTGGCGAGGAAGAAAGAGTCAAATTGTCTCAAGCCACTGTAAAATCCCAGACCATGCTCTCAGTAATATGATCAGATCTGGGGCTAGATGATCAGCTTTGGCAGTTCAAATAGGGTCTGTCTGCCAGCACTGTAATTGTAAACACAACCAACATCTGAATATAATAATAATAATGATAAAAAGCAATGTTACTATGGCCTACACCCACTGGGACATCTCATTTTTGCTTTGGTTTTAAGATAAAGGATGATGAGGATGTTTGGATCAACAGCTTCATTTCAGCCAGTGTTTCTGATAAGTCTGTCACCGCATTTGTCTCTGGAAAATATTAAGCACAACACGGAGCTCATTCCTAGATGATGTACAAGCAGCTTGTTTTTCTCATTTCACCACAAATCTTATTTATATATACACTGCAAATAGATTGATACCACACACAGAGCACATCGGCCCAATTTCCAATGTTAAATTAGATTTATGATCTTGTAATTCCATGGACTTCAATGAGTTTTTACCAGACTAAAGCTGGTTCCTGAGGAGAAAGGATGTATCATGAACTTACACACACTACTTGTCTACCCACCCAGAAACATTAGTGTAGGCACGCACCTGGCACAGATGGTAACAGTTTGTTACCTCTGCCTCATCTTTCCTTTTATAAGACTATGATTTCAGTTGTTCACAACTGCCAAACATTCAAAGTTCAGGCAGAAATTTTCCCTCTAATGTGCTTGCCTCAGGCTATGTATTTTCAGACAGTTCCCACAAAAGTAATCCAGGAGTTTTTAGGATGAATTTAGGGAAAACCAGTTTCTCTAAAACCAGAGACTCCAACTGCCTTATACAGAGTATCTCAAAGCTTTGAAGTAAGAATTCAGGGCTTTGAAGTAAGAATTCAGAACACTGAAAGGAAGTGTTATGGTATGTTCCAGAAATGGATGTGCTGCTGCTCTGGAAATCCATCCACAATCCTAAATCAGCAGCTCACACTGAGCTGTTGGCTTTGCACTGGCCCTGAGTTACGCAGCTGTGCCAGCACTGGCATGTTCTGCTGCAGTGGGCGTTCTCTGCACTCAGACAAGGTATGCAGCAAACCCACAGTGGATGCCTACAGATCCATTTGTAAGGAACTGCTTGATGGTGCTGTAAGCGTTCTTCCACACAAAAGTGTTGTGATTGCAACAACTGCTGAGGCTGGCTGGGTTCAGAGGCCCACAGAGGCAGAAATATGGGTGAGTAGCAAATTTCAGAAAAGGGCAGTTGGGGGGAACAAGAAAGATGCCCTAAATTAGGTTGATTTTGTGTTTTATTTTATTTTATTTTATTTAAAAGCAGCTACTGACAATACCCTGAAAAAAAGAATCCCCAGTACTTCCTTTGCTTAGGCAGGGCTATACTTATTTCAGATGCTTACCCAAATACAGAAAATATTGCAAAATGATTTGCCAGTGTAGCCAAGAAGGCCAATAACATCCTGGCTTATATCAGAAATAGCTCAGCTATCAGGAGCAGGGAGGCGATTGTTCCTCTGCACTCGGTTATGGTGAGGTTGCGCCTCAAGTGCTGTGTTCAGTTTTGGGCCCCTCACTGCAAGAAAGACACTGAGGCCCTGAAGCATGTCCAGAGAAAGGCAATAAAGATGTGAAGGGTCTGGAGCACAAGTCCTGTGGGGAGTGAGTGATGTAGGCTATGAGGAGCTTCCTCTGAGATACAGTCAGGAGCAGGTTGAGGGCCTGTGGGTTAGAATTAGGGATGGGTCTAACAAAGGCCAGCTGGTGATAGTATTATCCTACAGGCCACCTGATCAAGGGGAAACTGTTGATGAGGCTTTCTTGCTTCAGATGCGGGAGGCTTTGTGTTCATGGGCTCTTGTCCTGATGGGGGACTTCAACCATCCAGATATCTCTGTTGTGTAAGACAGAACAGCACCATGCACAGACAGTCTATCCTGTCACCTCACTCTCAATGATGACACTTAGATGGTGGAGTAGAAGGAAAAGACCACCTTCCCAAGAGACGAGGTGATTGACAAAGGAGGTGAGACAGGAGGGTTTTTTGTGCGTGCACTCTTTCACTGTGACTCAAAGCAGACCCCAAATTCTTCAGTCATCTGAAGAGCTCCCCAGCAGGGAATGTGGCCCACCTTTGTCTAGAGGCTGGCCTAACAGGCCAGTGGTTCTCAAACCCCATGTTCCAGTGTTTCACAGTAAAATCATAAAAGCATAGAATTGTTAAGGTTGGAAAGACTACTAAGATCATCCAGTTCGACCACTAACTCATCCCCACCGTGCCCACTAATCTCAGTGTCACATCCACACATTTCTTGAACACAAGCAGGGATGGTGAGTCCATCATGTCCCTGGGCAGCCTGTTCCAACACTTCACTATTTTAGAGAATAAGTTTTCCCTCATATCCAACCTGAACCTCCTCTGGCACAGCTTAAAGCCATTCCCTCTAGTGCTATTGCTAGTTATGCAGGAGAAGAACCTTGTCACAACCTCCTCTCGGGTCACTGTAAAGAGTGATAAGGTCTCTCCTGAGCATCCTCTTCTCTGGACTGAACAATTCCAGCTCCCTCAGCCACTCCTCATAAGACCTGTGTTCCAAAACCTTCACTGTTTTGTTGCCCACAGCACAATGAATGGTCTTGTTACAGAACATTCCACCTTTAACTTACATTTATTTTGATGTTTACTGCAACTCTGCAGACCCACTGCTGACCACGCATGGTGGCCACTGACATCTGTGGGCTGTAGACCACCCTGCCAGCATGAAGAGCTCTTCTTTGCTTCTGCTGTACACTTTGCTCAAGCGGAGGTCTCTGCTAAATCTCAGTCTAAATAGTTCAACCGTTTTGCTGACCCTGTGAGAGTACATATGGCTCCATATGGTACGAAACCTGTTTTTCCAATTTGCTCCTAAAACCAAGCATAGAAAATTATATACAAAACTATGCAAAGAGAATATTATGGTTGCAGAATCAAGCACTTACAAGTCAGGAACTGGCTGACAAGGTTTCGGTTACATAAAAGAAAGATCTAAATAAATATGTTTTGATAGCCAAAAAATGCTCTCTGAAAGACAGACTAGATAAATAGAAATAAAAGAATGAGGCCGCTTCATTTGAGAACAGCTTCTTAAATCATGACTGTCTTTCCAGACCATTTCCTTCTCTCCTCCTTAAACTCCTGCCAAATTACAGCAAGGTTTAACATGAACGTTTCACAAAAGGTTGATGTTTGTACTTGAGAGATAAGAAAAGTCTGGGCTTTGGAAGCGATTTTTATTTTCGGTCATTTTTGAGGAGTTATAATGGTGTCAATTGAGTACCTTAAATTCACCGCAATGAAAAGCTGCCGCACAACGTAATTCTTCCTGTTATTTCTCTTCCTCTGTAAAGATGACATTCATCCCTGTGGTGGGTCCACCATAGTTAAGGGAGAGACTTATCAATATAAAATCTGCTTTCTGCAAAAGAAGGAAAATAAGATTTCAGAACAAGTCCATTTAGGGTTGCCCAACAGCCCCCAACTTCCCCACATTTTGCTATCATTAGAGATACGCCAAACAAGTGCCGTATTTGTTAACCTTCAGCAAAGGAAAACCATCTCCCACAAAGCCAAGGCAAGGCAGTGGCTTGCTGTGAAGGAAGGAGGAACTTCCCCAGGCCAATCTGAAGGAGAACAGCCAGCCAGCAGTGAGTGTGCAGCCTGTCATGGAGTTATCTTTTCATCAGTGATGAGGACCTATTGGGTCTCGACTGATCTAAGAGCTTTGGTAGCTGGACATTACCATGGAGGCTGAAAAAAATCAAAGCGAGACATGTGGCAAAGCAAACAAGCAAGTCGTATAAAACCAAAATAAATTGAAACCATCTCCCTCGCAAGAAGCCCTCCTTGCCTCACAGCAGTCAGAAGCTTTGTAGAGTCCTATTTGCACATCAGGAAGGGAAACTGAAGCAAAGTTTAAAAATCTGTTGACACTGTTCACACAGGTGCTACTACAAAAGGGCTCTTCCTATAGAGAGTGGGATTTCCAGATGCCAGTCAGGAAGGGGACTGAGAGATGAAATGAATATGGGAGCAGCACAGGCTGCAAAGGGCTGCATGGGCTGTACTAAGCTGTAGGACAGCCACAGCTTGAGGCAAGGATCAAGTACAAAGAGATGGTGATTAGCAAAGGAGGTCTCAGCTGAAAGGGCAACAAGCCCAATTCCTACCTGTCAGGTTCTGCCTTTCACTGATAGAAGCTGTACGTTCTGTAAGGAGCATTTTACCAGCCCCCCAAGCTGCAGACATCGGTGCAGGCAACATCACAGCTCTGGAGAAGGGCCAGCACAGTTCAAAGCCCTTTGCTGGAAACCAAAGCAACTCTGACAAGCGTAGACATAAAATTTATGAGGTCCTGATTGCTAAGAGCGTATGTTTGGGATATAAAAATGTAACAATTATGCCACCCACACTGTTTATTCTTTTCTTATGTGTGGAGTTTTGGGCTAGCATGTTGAAATACAAAGCAATCTGAGCACTTTTTTACATAGGATTTATGGCATTCCTAGACTGACATTTACTATCACAGTTTGCAGTTGAGCGTATTATTCAACAAGCCACCTGCCTCTATAACTGTCACTGATCGGACCCAGACTTGGTTTATGTACAACTGAGAGGAACTCCTGTTCTTTCAGTTACTGCCTGTTTACAAGGAGGTTTCGTGGCACACAGCGCTGAAAAAAATCAATTTATAGAAATAAAAGACAAGGGCGAAAGCCTGGTGTGATTTATCTTGTTTGGAAGCTGTAGAAAGGGACATGTGAAATCTGCATTCCAGTAAAGAGGACAGCTCACAGAATAAATTGGCACTGGCTTGTGCAGCCGGAGACCCCACAGAAACACAGCGAATCTCTGTCAGTGAAAGGTTGGGAATTGCCAGGTGGGCTGGCAGAGGACCTGCAATTTTCACATCTGGAGCTTCCTTTTTCAAAGCACCAGCTCTGCCCAAAGGGGATCTGTCTGACTCCTCTGCTGCAAGTGCTGCTGTAAGGTAGTAATCCAGCCATATCCATGGTGACAGGAGGAGGCAGAGGTGCATCAGGATGGAAGGCACTGTATGTAGTGTTCAGATTGCCACACCACA
The DNA here is from genome assembly GCA_035772895.1 of Perdix hodgsoniae. Lineage (NCBI taxonomy): Eukaryota > Metazoa > Chordata > Aves > Galliformes > Phasianidae > Perdix > Perdix hodgsoniae. The sequence goes on along the minus strand of JAPSGF010000038.1, from coordinate 4,882,848 downwards.
GGGCAGCCCCAAAAACAGTGTGTTTTTGGGGTGTTTGAGTCTTCCACGCTCATCAGGAGAAACAGAAGCAGTACTTGGGAGTCTCTGCCCAAGTGCAGGTGCAGCAGCTTTGGCTCCAGCACTGGCTGTACAAGCAACCCTTAGGTCCAGCTGTGTGCTCAGGCAGCTGTATTGGAGTCATGGAATAATTTAGGATGAAAGAGATCTCTGCAGGTCATCTAATCCAGCTTTCTGCTTGGGGCTTTGTCCTCATTCACCGGGCTGAGACGTGGGCTGCTGCAGCTTCTCCACTGCCTCTCTGGTCACACAGACACATTACCTACATGTGTGTTTCTAAAACCAAAATATTTGTGGCTTAGTGTTAAAGCTAGGATTCTCTTAGGCAGAAGAAGCCATTGATAAATTTACTGGTAATCCTTATAACTCTTTATCACAGCAGGGCATAGAGAGGGCTCCATCAATCTGTCGTTTCTGTGCTAATACAGAATCTAGCAATTTCCTGCTCTACAAGAAAAAAAAAGCCCATTTTGTGTTTCCCTGGGGTCTAGTTGCAGTAGAAACCAGGGAGACTAGGAGCTGAATGAGACTAGGAAAAGGAGTGTTACATTGAGATAGCTTGCAGGGCAATTGGGTGTGCTCCATGTCTAAGATCTCTATATAGACAAAAGATTAGTCTTCTGACCTGATTATAGGTAACATACATTGCTCTATTTCAACAAAAATCTCTTCCACTTGGAAGAAATATGCTGGCATGACAAATTTTTTCACCTGGATTTAAATCTGGTACTTTCCTGCAAGCATCAGCAATTAAGCTTTGAACACTGCAAAGGAGAGGAAACCTAAATCTCTGTTGGATGTGTTGCCTTGTGCAATGCAACATAACAAAAAAATCTGCCCTTTTGGGAATGACAAATGGAAAAATTGGTGACATACATACAAAATTAAAATAATAGAATAGTCTAGGTTGGAAAAGACCCTTTTTGGCTTTTAAGTTCAACCATCAACCTGACCTGAGTCCCATCACTAAACCATGTCTCTTAGTGCCACGGCCACACATTGCTGAAGTACCTCCGGGGACGGGGACTTGATAGTTAGCTGAGCTCTACCTAAACCTGATCTTCCTAAAAGTGCTCATTATTTAAAAAAATAAAAATAAATTAAAATTTACATCATTCCCGAGGATCATGGGATTAGAAATCATACATGATAAAAATCTTATGGCATGATTTCTGGCGTGTAACTGGAAATACTTCTTGTGTTTTACTGCAGAAGGATATAAATGGTTGTTCTCTGCTTCTGGTGCTTTTTCTCTATGGCTGGCACTTCAGAATATAGACCTGCAGGCAGAGACTTGATGATGGTACATCAATTGCAGAAATGAGTTCTTTCTGGCATAGGCAAGATGGGTTGTCTCTTTTTACAGCCACTATATGAATTATATGAATTCTAATATATACTGAGAAACTGTCCCAAGCTCATAATCCTGAGGACAGGCCTTTATGCTAAAAGCAATCTTGTTGTAAATGAAACTTAATACCAATTCTGCAAGTAAAGGTGATGACACATATTGAAGGAAAGCTCTTGAGCATGAAGAGTATTGAATAAAGGCATTCTGTCATTCCATGAGTTACATAATCATCAGGCCAAATGCAGGATAAAGGTAGGAGCAGGAGGGAAAAAAAAAAAAAAAAGAAGAAGAAAAAAAAAAGTAACCTAGATTACAGCATCAAAAAAAAAAAAAAAGTGTTCTGAGCCTTAGGATTTTTTTCTCTCAGATACTGCTTCCTTGGATGCTCAACTGGCCTGGAGAATTGCGCTGATGCTGGGTGCTAAGATTTCTTCTGCCTTAAATCTTCCTGGTATACATACTCTGCCAGAAGCATGTTATGAACACTTCAACAAGGTGAAAAATAAATCTATTATTATTTATTAAATGTTAGGTATATAAATGTTAGTTGCTTACAATTGAGCCCAATACAACTTTATGAACCCCAATGTTGCTATAGACCAAACTACAGCATCAGAAATATCAACAAAACCTACAGAAATGTCTTTTGCTATCAGCTTCCCCAGGAAATGCCAAACTTGAAGCAGCTTCCAGCACCATCAGAGAGATCACACCAATTTAAATAATCACATTTTGTGGTTCTGTTTTGTAGTACTCAACTGACACAACAAGAAGATAAGTAATAAGGAAGACTTTTTTTTCAGTGTTACCACTCACCATCTTTCTCCCTGCTTTCTGGCTCCTGTAGCAAGGCAGGCACATGGTGAAAAAATGTTTCAAGCCAGTGGGTGGCATCCAGTATTATATTCTGGATGTGTCATTGGTGGTTTGAATATGTCAGATATTTTTAGCTACTGTAAGCAGTTCTAGGCAATCAAGTATTGTAATCAAGAACACGGCTCAGCTATATTTGTTCAGTCAGGGTTTTAAAGATTCAGGTTTTACAGCTCTCTTAGTTAATGTGCTAGAATGGGATAGGTGTAGTTGCTCCCCGTTTTGGTGTAGCACAGTCATTTTCAGAAGCACAATCTTTTGCAGAACTCCCCACTGTGCTTAGCTGAGTGGAAAGTTATTTCAGTAACAGCAGCTTTCTGCAAGGAAATAGGAAAGGTAGTCCTGAGGCTGTCCGGAGATGTTCAGAGTTACCTGTGACTGTGAAAATCTCTGGATTGCAGTGGGCTACAAAGGCATGCTATTTGAGAAATGACAGAGATTGTAGACAACAAAATTACAGAAAAGCCAACCCTCTCAACACCAAGCAGGAAGCCTACAGAAAGCCGGTGATCAGTGCCCAGCCGAAGCAGCGGGAGGGGAGGCCATCCCTACTGCTTCCACCAGCGCATGCTGAGCTGCCGCCGCCCTGCGCAAGGACGCTGCCTGTCGCCGTTCAGCACCGCGGACAGCGCCCGCCCGCTCCCGCTTTGCCCACGCGTGTCCCCGCCGGCAGCGCTCCCAGGAGAAGAGGAGCCATAGGGGAAGCGCTGGGCTTGGGTGTGCTTTGGCAGAGCTGCACCTGAACTTGGTAGGCTCCGGCTCTGTGGTAGCCACCTGGGTTTGGTAACTCTCTCAAAAGTAACAGTAAGATTCTGGAAGAGAATTCCAGTGCTCTAAGTTGCCAAGAAGCAAAAACATGGATCCTGTATTAACAGCTCTGCATTTTCTCCCTAAACGTGTGTGTACCTGGGTGTCCCCTCTGCCTCACTGCCACACTTTGATCTCAGACCTTCCTGAAGCTTTCTCTCTTCTCCCCAGTTTTCCACTACACCCATAAGAAGACAATGCGTCTGTGCCTTTTAATTGCTGTACCATCGCAAAGAAATAAAAACTCGATGGCAGAGCTTCAGACTTGAAGGTGCAGTTATTGCAGCTATCTATCATCCACACTAGGGCTTTCCAGGTTATGAGCGCACCCCTCCTTTTCACTGCAGTAAAGCAAAGTAAATGATTGCAGGTGCATTTCTCAACCTTTGAAAGCCTGTATTTCCCCACGTAGCCTTCACCAATTGGCTCTGCTGTCCTGGAAAAGCTTAAGACAGAGGTCACAACCTATTTCCCTGAAAACTCCGGAAGTCCCTTCATTTCCAAGTCTCTCATGCTTAGACCCTTCATCAGTGTGCTGTTTCTCCTTCTCACATTCTTCTGTTGTAAATGAGCAACCTACTTCTTTCAACAAGCAGAGTCCATCAGACATCTGCTGAAACTTTGCAATTCAAAGATCCACTGCTGATTTCTCAAGTAGCTTCTCCTTCTATACCTCCTCCTCATCATCAGTATCTTGTCAGAAGTCAATATAATACAATAATGTCAAACTTGTCTGCAGAGAAGCCATCCTGTACGCCTGCCCTTATGTACTCATGTACCCATGAATGCATGAGTAGAGAGACTTAAAAATGATCACTGCTGCAACATTATGCTATTTGATTCTTCCATTCACAGTCTGAGTCTTACCTCCCACACACCAGCATTTCTAACAGAGGACTTCCATACATGACCTCTTTAGCTCATGCTTGAGCTCTTGGACTGCTCAGAGGAAGTGACATACCCCTGCAATTGAAGCTAATGGTATTTCAAAGCAAGCTGTAGTTTCCAGGGTTAGAAATTGCACGGCAGAGGGACTCATGCCTAATGCCTAGTACTTTTTCTGCTCATTTCCTTTCAAAAGCAAATTCTAATTATCCTGACTGTCTGAAGCAGGGCCACTTCATTCAAGATTATTGCCATTATGACATTTTGAACAAGACAAAAACACCTGCCTTCCTAATCATCACTGCACGCACAGCCCACCCAAGCTATTCTGCCTCTGCTATCCTCTAATTCCCACTGCCCAGCCTACAGAAAGAGCAGCAAGACTGACTAGTTATAATCTTGAGCAATCTTACCTGATCTCAGAGGTGACTCTGTTGAAGGTTGACTAGTGTCCTCCCAAACTCCCTCCCGGCCTTAAGTGTTCTGTGGTTCTAAGTCTTCACACAGGGATAGTAACATAAATTAACAAAAACTCCTACTGCGTAGCATGCTTTGTCCCAGCAGTTACATTTTCTTTCTTTCTTCTAATTCGGAAGGATAGGCAAATGGCCAATGTAGAGTCCAGGATCTGGACAACACATGCAGAGAGGCTTGCCACATTTAGTCATCCCTAATCAGAACCATACCTACCTTTAGGTGCTTCTGTTCTGCAGACTTCCAGGCTGCTCCTCCTGACTGCCTTTTCAAGGTCCTACAACTTTGATGTTCATTGACTATTTTTCACAGCAGTCACTGACAGAATGCTGACCTGAATGCAGCCTGACAAGCTTTCTGAACGCTGTAGTGTCATTTACTTGTGTTGGAGCACCCACAATGAAAGACAAAAATGAAAAGCATCAAAAATGTCACAATAGATGGTGCAATTAAGGCAACATATTGCACTGTGAAACAGAATAAAAACTATAGCTCAGCTCCTGGGCAAGGAAAGGCTGTAATTTACTCTAGCAAGCAAAGCATATGCATCAAATTACTCCCATGTTTCAGAATCTCTCATGTATGAACGTCAGCAAAACTGAATGCACACTTGCAAATCAGCAAACAAAAAGTGGAGGCTTTCTTTTCTCTAATCAGATGGTTATAATCCTCCTGTTTCTCTTTCTCCTCCAGATAAAACCATCTGAGGTGTATTCATGCTAGCACACTTACGCATCCGACCTGGATGGTTCATTCTCCTGAGCTTTCTTCATAACAAAAGAAAGTAGGTTTTCCCAGAGAGTGATTTAGAGCAGCCAATGGCTTAAAAGCACACCTCTGGCTCTTGCCTCCTCTACTACAGAAGCCTAATAAGATAAGCTTCCTAAATTCAGTACCTGAAATCAGGTGGTGTGTCTTTTTTATTTTTCCTTTTTTTTTTTTTTTCTTTTTAATATATATATCCCCACATTTGGGCTACATACAGTAGCAGTTGCCAATTTGTATCTTCAAAGATCATACCTATAGCTGGTTATTTTTTCCCCCTATTTGTCTTTAACCGAACAGGAGATATTATAATAAACAATAAGAAAATGGTAACATAAAAAAATTTACTTTGTGAAATAGAAACCATCCAGGAAAGGACAAAATGCTTTCCAGTGCTTTTATACAGCTTCGGAAATTCTGTTAGTGTCCTGTTAGGCAATCTCCTGCAGCAGAATAAATCTTGGGCTCAGGCTTCCCATAATAAGAGTGACCTTGGATGAAAGCCACAGAGATGGCAGCAAAATAAACTAGCATATGTCCTTTGACATTATGCTTAAGTTGCTTTTATTTTCTGCAGCAGTACTGGCAGAAAGTAAAATCTGGAGTTAAAAGTCAACTGCAACTCCCTTCCCAATGAAAAGTGAAAGAAAATTTAACACTTTTTTTCTGTCTTCCTCAGAAACAGAGCAAGAATATCAAGGTATAAACTACTTACAGTTAATAAATAAAGCAGTTCTTTTTCCTGTCGTCTTTAAGCCAGGATTTGTTTGCCTCATGTTTCCTGTATCTTCCCCAACCTGCTGTACAGTTACAGAATTTCATTCAGTCAGGCCCCTATTCAGTAATTAGGCACTGAAATACTGAAAAAAAAGATGCTCAAGATCTGCTTTAAAACGTTTCAACACAATAGTTCAACTACAGCAAGTAACAGAAAAAGAGAATCCCACAGTTACTAATCTATGCTCTGTGGCAGTATTTAGCAGCAGAAAAATCTGGCTTTGTTCTGCAGTTCTTCCTAATTCAGTACAGCAGAGCTGCAAACAGCAACCACCCCCAAGGGCAGCGCATGGGAGAGGGGAAGACAGGCGTGTGAGAGGAGGTTGTGCACGTGAATGCCTGCGAGAGGAGGAAACCAGAGCCACGGCTAAATGGGTCTGCTTACAGAAAGCAGAAGCTGAAGGTCTACAACAAGATTTCCATGCCCCTGAGATCACTGCAACAGAGAAAAAAGTGAGACGGTAACAAAATCCAGTGAGGGTGGGACAGGAAATAAATACAAGCAGTCACTTCTACCCCTCTGTAAGGGGCAGAAAAATTTGCAACCACAAACAGCTGCCACTTCAATTGTGCACTGGCAGTGGTTTTTCAGTATGCAATCAGTCAGTAATAGAAAATCCCATTAAACAATCAAATATGCCCATGTAACAGTGAGGAGGAAACAACCACAAGCTCTGAGACAGCCTGAGACAGCAGAATGGCCTTCGGCACCCAGGAGAGGCCTTTGTTCCTGCTGGCTCAGAAGGCCTGGGGTTCTAAACGCAGCTGTGCTTGCAGGTAGGAAGAGCTCAGTGGGAGAAAGTCAGTAGTGTCCTTACCTCAGGCTGCCTGGACACTCAGTGATCTGTCTGATCAACAGTTCTGTGGGATGAATATTCTGCAACTGAATGTCACAAGTAGCAACTCTTCCTTGGGGCAGTTTTCATGATTGCTTTTCCATGCTTGGGGACTTCTTGGGCATGGTTTCTATCTAGGCTAGCCTGTTTTTTTTTCCCCCATAATGAAGACAGTCAGTCTTTCTTGAAAAAAAAAAACAATTAAAAAAGTAGGGTACACAGCATGATTTGCTCAAACTGAATTGATTTTTCTTTAGCAAAACTCAGCTATCGTGATCTGAAGAACCAGATTCAATATGACTGTATGGTCTCGCTTCCAGTTGATGGATTTTGGAGATGTCTACTCATAGAAATGATAGCTGGTTCTGCTCTGCACACATTCAGACACATTATGGTGTGGTTTTATTTAACCCAGAAAGACTCTCATGGCAGGAGGAAAACATGAGGCAGGGTTTGCCTTCTTGATATCCATAGAGCTCTTCCAGAATGCAGCCACAACCGCTGCTGAGGTGCAGATGTCAGCTCTACAGCTGTGGTCAAATGCCTACATAACAGTACAGCCATTTGTCTCCACTACTGCACCTTGCCTAATCTGTTGAGGCAGAGTCAGGTGCAAGGCATGTCCTGCTGGAAGTGACTATGTGGTTTTTCTTATATTGAATGGAGCCACAAGACTTGGAAGCTGCAGGCACTCTTATTTGTTGCTGTTGCACACTGTGTTCTACAAGGTGCTGAGAAATAAAAGGCCAGCAGCTTTAATAATAGAGAAAACAGACATTCATACTCTGATACGACCTTTTCAGACAACATATATATATATATACATATATATATATGTATTTTTTTTTTTTTAATTCTGAATTTCATTTGTATGACTAAAGAGAGTTTTTCTGATGTACACACATACTTATCCATGTAGCTTGAACTCTGCCAGAAAAAAACAAATTCCATAGGAAACTGCATGGGAGTGATTGAAGTCCCAGTCATTTCATCCAGTAGGTAATTAAATTATTTCATTTATGCATTTAACATACCTGATACCAAGAGAAAGCAAACACTGATCATCTTTCACCCTTACTGGGGACTGACTAAAACAAATCACTATTTTAAGGGATTTTGAGTTAGAATTCAGCTTACGAATACAACTTTGGCTAAAGATCAATGCTCTGTCAGAGGGCAGAAAGAGGCATGAGGACTATGTATTTACTTCAGAGCCTGTTAAAAGTGGCAGCAACTTACACCTTCGCAATGGATCCAGAATGTTTATTAATACCTGCAGAGAGGCCATGAGCTTCACAGCACCCTGGTGCGTGGTGGTGATGTTCTGCTCCCATATGTTTAGGTTCACTTCAAGGCCTCAAGAGTAGCTGACAGCTGGCATGTCATTCATCCCACAGCTGAGAACTGTTTTTCTCATCACATCAAGCAACCCACACAAGATGCAATTGAACTCACTCACAAAACGTCACTGCTAGATAGATTAAAATTGCAGCTCAACAGAGGAGCTCGCTATTAATAAGCAATTTCATAAATTATCTATGTTCTGGCAGAGCTTCTCTGGAAGGATTTAACACTGAACCAAGCACTAGAACCTAGTGAGTTTCTTGGGTGAAATCCTGATTCCATGAGAGCCAATGGCAGAGCTCCCAGGTACTTTTGTGGAACCAGAATTTTAATCTCACACGCCAGCTGCAACACACTGCTATGGCTTTGGGCAAATGACACTATTTCAGCCTCCCGGTTATAAATATGTACCACTTGCCTCTGCTCTTAAGAGATGCTGTGAAGGATTCTCAAAAGTGCCCTGTGTAGAAAAAGGCATTATCAAACATAGCAATCTAGCAAATAGGCTCCTTCAGCAACTCACCATGAGGGAAATACTCCACCAGTAAAAATACCAGGCTCAGGGCTTCAGCGGGATTGATCTTTTCTTTTATGGAGGCTTGGAGATACTATCCTCTTCACGAATTCCATGCCAGAAGACTGGTCTAAGCTTTGGTGCAATCCCCTCTCACAGGAATACAAGATCACTATCTTCACTAATTTGACATTTTCAGAATTGTATTTGGATGATCTGTCATGATCTCATCTACATCAAACATCAGTCACATTCTTTTACAGACAAGCCATACACGTGAATAGTAGCCTGAGAAAGCACTAGATTAACAAACAGTGCTACACAAATGCACTTAAGAACTCTGGGTAACACATGCTATTGTTTAAAATTAATTCTGGGGTCTACTTGTAAATAAGTTTTATAGCTGTATGAAGAGAGGCTATAAAATAAGATTGGGTTCCTTGGTAGGTGGCATGTTACATTTCTTTAAGAAATATTATTCCTCTCATATAAATGCACAACAGATGTAACATTTGACCTAAACAGTGAGATTTATTACTATTTTTAAAGCAAATTCAGTGCAGCTTAAGAGAACACAGTACACAATTCTTTAAGTTAGGAAGAGATTCTCCTTGTCATCGATGTCTGTTTTGCATTTGTCAATTCTTGCCCTAAAACCAACCCACAGTTCACTGTCTTAGGCTTCTACAAAGGCAGGGATCCTGCAGTCCAACCTGACAGTGTAACACAGTGATCGCCCTCTCGTCATTACAAACACGGGCTGTCACCTGTGCTTTCAATAATCAAAAGAAATCTGCATGGTCTCTTCTTGAATCAAAAATATCCCAGGTGGTTTATGCTAAGTGCATTACCAACAGCACGTAAAACCCAAAGCAATTTCCATACCATGTTTGTCAACAATAAAAAAAATTAAAGCCATGATCAAAGAGCAGAACCCAGCTCACATTGTTCTTTATCCATTCATTTACATCATACGCTTCTGCGTAAATATTTATTGCTTCCCATTTTCTTCAGAGGCTATTGTTCTATTTTCTAAAAATAACCTGTTTGTACACAGTCTTCTCCTTTCGAAGCACCATCCACCTTCCTCTTAGGCCCATTTCCACCATCTCTGTGTGTAGAAAGCAGTGAAAAGGGGACACGTGCAACTTTACTAACACAATCATGTTGAAGACATCTGAAAATGAGGACACCTTCAATGGTAAAGAGTCTTGTGAAAAAATCATAGGCCTACCCATCATGTGCACATGCACATCCCACTCCACTATGCAACAGCCAAACACTGAAGATTTTGAAGCTCTCTACAGCTTACAAAAGAGAATTGCAGCATTAACATCCACTTCCCTCATTATTTTTTTTTTTAATGAGCATCTATCAATTTGTAATCAAATCTGCTTTCTGAACCTGAGCACTGCAGCTATGTGGGGCTGCCCAAGGAGTCAAGTGCGTTCTTTTTCTGGACAAAGGCATGGAACACATTTCTTGAACTCTCCTCTGGAAGATCCAGGTGAAATTTGGAAAGTGCAAGATCATATCAAACATGTTGTCTTACTTTAAATGGATGCCTTCCTGATTCCTAATTCATCATAATTGCATATGGCTGCAGACACATGCAATTCTTCTCCCTGAAGACACAAAGCTCAGTATTCAGGGAGTAATCAGTCAGTTAGCTCCCTTGTCAGAGAGCACCTCAGGTAGCAATTTGATAGGATTTATACTGACACTTTTTAAGAAATGCTGTAAACCCACGGAGTGTCTCCCATCGGTGATAACACATCAGCCACAGCAAGAGGTTCTCAGGCTTTTTAAAGGGATACATTTGTTCTCTGCTGCAGAAAACCCCACAAAGTCTTTATCTTGTAGTAATGGCTGTCAGGTTCATGTTGCTGACATCTGGACAGACATTGCATTTTCTATTTTAAAAGTAATTCAGTGCATTTAAATTGAGCATTGTGATTAGATCTGTGTGCCAGGGAAGTTTCTTTCCACCTAGTGCACAAGCACTTCTTTTGTTCTCTATCATTTTTACATTGTGATTTTATTTGTCAGTGGATTTTTGTTTGTTTGTTTCATGGGTTGGGTGGTTTGTGTTTTACTTAAGTAATAGCAGCGGAAGAGATGTCAAAAGCAAGCAGCTTGGTCTGTTCATACATCCTTTTTTATGATATGATTTCATGCTAAGACTTTCTGGTATCTGGCATAGTGTTTAGCTTCTTCTAACACATCAGAACATCCACCTTTACTGTTTCCCATCTGTTTGGGTGTAGACTTGACATGTGAGAGAAGAGGGTGCTGTTTTCATTCACACTACCAAGACCTTGGTACCAATACCTGCCCTATGCTTTGCTGCAATGAGGGAAATGTGATTCCATATGCAGCTGCAAAGATAAAGAAGCTCTTGGACTTGTTTTATGTTCTCATTTGTAGGCAGAGATCCTTGAGGAACTCAACATCAGACTGTCTAACATTGCTGAAAGATTGTGTACTGCATAAACCAGAACTAGGGCTGAGTATCCCAATTACATGGTATGTTTTTGGCTATCATTTGAGCAAATGTAAGTGTAAGGTGTGGGGATTTCAAAATACCATTTTGGAATCTGCCCATTTTAAGTAGTAAATCACAGAAAGGCTCCTCTCAACCTGCAGACAAAAGTGAGGGCTTTTGGAGTTCTGTATCACCTGCACATGTTAAATAAGACACTTTGTTCAAGAGATAGAGGTGTTCTAGAGATAGAAATAGATTCCATTGTTTCAGGAGCAATGGGATTTAACACGTTTTGCAGTTTATTTTTTTTCAAATATTTTGTATATCCCCTGAAATATCTGCTAACAATGGTTGGCAAAAGGAAGGAAATGAGGAAAGAAAAAAGGCTGAAAAGTATTCTGGAAACAAAAGATAGTTAATCATTCATGTTGTCTACAATTCCTTTGGCTCACAAGTCTCAATACAAATACTTGCTCTATAGTAAAAGGAACAAAAAAAAGATAATGCAATAAATTTTTTTACAGTCCTACCTTCTGTCTTCTACAATATATGATGGAATCCAGAACCACAAACTGCCTGGACTTCATAGGCAAATGGTACGTCCTAAGGTAGTTCATTTCATGTCTCATGCAGACACCCTTTCCCACCAAAACCAAGAATGTCAAAATATCATTTTGTGTAACATTCTTTATATATTTTGAATTGTGTTCCAAAGCACATCTAATTCAATTTGACTGTGTGCATAAGGAAGGTTGTTCTTATGTTTTTTAGGACTTGTTTTCAGTTTGATATTCTGCTCTCTTCCTGGAGCTGGCCGTTTTGTTGTAAGATTTTGCTGTTGCATGAAGGTAAATCAAACACTCTGACTTTGAAAGAAAGAGAGCAAAAAGAGGCAGCCCAATCATGTGGTGATTCTTATGTTTCTCTCAAGAGTGACAAAACAGCATAAGCAATTCAATACCCAGGATGGGTTAATTTAATCTGAAAAAGAAAGTTATTATTTAGATTAATATCTGATGTGATTATAACCAACACAATGCTAATTTCATATGTAAAGCCCTCAAGATTTCCACAAGTCACCTTCACACTTTTGAAACATGGATATGGAGCAACACTGGTCAGTTCTCAGCAGTCTGTTTTTCTTTTTTTTTTTAAATTTATTTTACAATACGTTCATGATTCTCTATGCTTCCAGTGACCATCACACTTGGCTGACCAACGCTGGTATGTGATATCCCATTATTACCTTGGCTTGAAAGTCAGACAGTAACGCACGTTTGTGTTACTCTCTTTTTAATGTAGTACAAAGCTGGACACAACTCAGAAAGAAATCCCTAAAATCCACTACCTATTTATGATCATGTATAAACGGATATTTATCATGTTAAAAGAGAACCATATGTTAAAGTGGAGGCTAGAGCCCAGTAAACCTTTTTGGGTGGAATCCTTTTTCAAGAAAAGAAATGAAATAATTGACATTTGCTTTTGCCAGTAGAAACATTTGCTCGTGAATCTCCTGGGAAGGGAAGGGCATTTAACCTTTTTACATGCCATCCCCTCAGATATCTCTGACCCCCACTGCGAAATGGACAACAAAGATTCCCGACTCTGTGCAGCTGATTAAACCCCTTATGAGAAACATCTGGCTGAAATTTTCCTGGCAGTTGACTTGAAAAGTATACATGAAGCAGAACCAGGGAGCAGCCACAGTTCAGCTGAGTGACACAGAGATGATGCTATGCAAAAGCAGATTTCTCCTTGAATACATTAACTTCTAACTATTAACTTGTGATTGTGCAAGCAACCTTATTAGCAGAAGAAAAATAAATCCCCCTTCTACTCTGCATGCCAGCGGAGAAGAGGAAATCAGGTTTTGAAAGAAATTCTGTTCAACAATCTCTTTTTAAATAAAATAATAAAAGGTCTCAAACAGTTTACCTACCTAATACTTAACTTCAGTTGTCAGATAGGAGACACGTTGTTCATATCCTCAACTTCCAAAAAACACTTCTTAAATTTGTCAAGGTTTAAAAACTTCTACGGTTTCTGAGAAACTCACCAACAAAAAGTGGATGCAACACCATCCTGCCATTTAGTAAATATACCTCCAGGCCTAAATCAGCAAAAGTGACCTATGATTTTCCTGGCCTTCCTGCCCTCTGCTGTTCAACTTGTAAGAGCCTGTCCAATGCAGCTCAATGTATTTTTCACTTCTGAAAATATGGAGCCTGGAGTTCTCACCATTTTCCATAGGTACAAAAGACCTAAAAGTGGAAAATTTTCATTGTTGCTATTAAGAGAAAAATAGCAGTGAAAAGCCTACATGAAACACTTTTACTCTGCAGCCGCTGTGGAAAAAAAAAGCAGCATCAGAGACCAGTGCTGGAATTAAGTCTCACACCAAGTGGAGGAACAAGGAAAACAGAGTGAAACCTTCTATGCCATGAATTCAAGACTGAGAAGATTCCAGAGCATGGGGCAAGGAAAAAGCAGCATCACTACGGCCTTTTCCTGATGCCAAGGCACAGAGAGCTTCAGATCTATCAGACTGAACTAGAATTACTTTGACATTGAAAAAAACAAAACAAACAAAAAAAAAGATTCAGCACACTGCAGGGCCAGCAATCTGTAATTATCTACAGTCTTTAAATATCTGATAGTGTATGGGAAAGGGCTACAACTTTCCAGTTGGGTCAATGCTCTGAAGAATTACATCATCAGTGTGTGCTTAAAATTGCTTTGTAAATATTTTTAAGTCTTATAGAAATTAACACAGAGACAAAATCTGCACTGAACATTTTATCTTCAATTGAAACTGCACATTCTAAAACACCCCAACTTATTTTGGCTACATTACTGAGACCCCAACAGAGCTAGAGAAGGGGCAGCCACTCAACCTAGTATTGCTGTCTAAGTTTCTCACTAAATGAACATATTCACAAAAAAAGAAAAAAAACCTATTATATATGTTTCAATTTATGAGAAACCAGCCTTTGAAAGTCAGGAAAAAAAAATAATCTGGCTGATGACAAAATTTCAGTGTTGAAAAAGAACAGCCAAATGGAATGCAGACCAGAAATTCTATCACAGAAGTGTAACAGTAAAAAACGAGTCCACAACTGTTTTTCTTCTATCAAGATAAATAAAATACTGTATATATTTTGTACCACATTATGCATTCAGTACTACCATTGGAATGGTAATGAATGAATAAAAACAGAAAATCAGGTTACAGGAACCCAACAAAAAGAGTGAAAATAAAAAGTTGTCATGTAGCACATCTACATGAGAGGGCCATGCCACTTGTGCAGGCAGGAGGTAATGTCAATGCAGATTTAGGATAGCCAACTGCCACACGTGCCATCTAACTCAAGTGAGTTGATTCCATAGCTAAGAGAAATAATTTAAGACTACTACATCAAGGGAAAATCTGCAATTTTGTTAAGACACTCTGACAACCAGTGTATGCTCTGCAACTCCAGCAGACACTTTCCTATTCACATCTGGCCTGCACCAAACTGGGAAGAGATCATATTCTGAATCCAGCAACAGGTATACAACCAACAAACAGTTAAATGGTGTAGTAAAAAGCAGATGACAGCAAAACATGGAACCAAGGCTTACAGTGTTATCGAGAAATGTTCTTACACTTAAAAAATTATAATGCACTCCAAAAATCCATTTGTTCAGGCAATCCATGTACAACAGAAGGCACTGTTATCCATATGAATCTATCAATTCTGCACAGCAAAAAACCTGAGAAGTGCAACTCAATTAGATGCAGCCTGGCCCCTCCCAGTCATTCAGGTTCCTTGAGGACAAATGTTTCCTTTTCAGTCCATCAAATTATAAAAACACCACAAGAACTTGTAAATTACAGTAGCCGGTTAGAAAAAGCATTCTGGTGGGGGAAGCACACTGCTATATTTCAGAAAACCTTCAGCAGCATTAAATTACCCTCCCCTATCACTCAGAAGTCATGATGAGTTTAAGAAAATGTAATGATGAAACCCTTCTCATTGACCTTCGTAGTTGATCCTTCAGTTTCCACCAGGAGTACTTCCAGCAAAGTTAAATGCTATGACCAGTCCTTTGTTGTCAAATGTGTAGCCACTTTGCTGTTCTATTGTCTTAGTCTCTAGAATTCCAAGAAGAGAAAGAATATGAGCAACAGCCTGAAGAGAACACTTTTGCCAAAGATAATACTATTCATTCTTATAATACAAAATTGTGTAAAGCACTTTTGTTTCCTTACTGCAGTGACAGTAATAAATTACACCACACCTAGTTTTTCTATAAATGCATAAATACACACCTCTTCAAACTGTCCTCTACAGAACAACTGTATCTCATGCTATTCTGCATGCATCTTGATTTAATATGAATTTATTTTTCCATGATGCAATTGCTCTAAACACCCAGAACAGTACAGCAACTGTGAAGGCAATGGCAGCAGTAGAAAAGTAACAGAGCTGTTAAACACAATGTTCACAGTAATCTTCATCCAGTGAGAGGCTGACAGCGAGCTATTGCCTTAATTTGCTTTTCATGTCAAATGTCAGGTTGTGCAAAACAAGTAGATAGCCTGTTCTAACAGTAGCATATATCAATAAAAGGGCCATTAATTACAAGCAATGGTAATTGAAACAGCACACATTTCCAGACAAAGGATAATGCAAGCACAATATCCTATTTATGCTTCTCAAGCCTCTTGTAAGACTTTTGATAATGAGCGCAGAGAGTTATTCTCTTGTTATAGATTAGATGCAGTTCCACCATCCCTGCAACACTTGAAATGGCCCCAGCGAAGAGACTTACCTGCAGCATTTCGCCGGTGCTCTGCTAATGTATAAATTTCCTGCAGCTGTTTCTTCTGATCCTCACTCAGCGGTGCTGTCAGCAAATGGTACCAGGCAGCATCTCGGCTCTGCACCGCTGTCAGAACAGGAATGGATGGAAAGTGATTATCAGCTTGCACCGCGAGGTAATTTCAGAAGAATAAGATGAAAATAAGATGGGAAAACAAGCAGAACTCGCGCCGTAAAATACATTCAGTATTCCTGTCAGTTTCTCAGCACAGAATCCCCACTATAAACAAGCCATCTGGGGGGAACTTCATTACATTCTCTGCTTTCTGAAACAGCAATTTAACAGTGATGGACAATGATGAAGCAAATCTATTAACTGAAGATTCTTATCAAAACTAAAAGCAGTGGGAACTAGACAAACAAGAAAGGAAGAAAACAAGTTTTCCATTATCATTTTAATATCTAGAAAGCGACAAATATTTATATATATTGGAGTCCCTCTGGTGACCGAGTCTCAATTATTTAGGCTGAAAAGTTCTTAAAGACAACATGAAGACAATTAATCTCTAGCTGTATTTACTGCCACCTATTTTTTGCAGTACCTGGAAGTGAAAAAACATCTCAGGACTAACATTAAAAAGCATTTCCAGTTTCAATAATCTGAATTATTACTAGAAACAAAGAGAAGGGCTTTTCTCAATGAGGACAGCCAAGCTGTTTCATCATATAATGTAATATAATGTAATACAATATAATATCATATAATATCATATCATATATCATATCATATCATTTTACCCACTAGCACACACATACCTAAAAGTGCTTGTGTGAAAAACTGGTATTCATCAACACCATTTTCAAGGTCAAGAGGTGTGCTGAACCCTTCAAGAGCAGTCTCTTCCAAGGCATCTTCATCCCAGTCATCATCATCATCGTCGTCATCTTCTTCTCCACCTCCGTCTCCACCTCCACCATGGTTCTCTTGCATTGCCTGGCTCACTTCATTTGTCTCCTCCTCATCACTTGGTATCTCTTCTACAAAAGCATTCATGTGTTTTATAAAGCAATTTTTTTAAAAGTACTGGGAAACAATAACTTACAAATGAAAATATTTAATAAATCTCATTTCAGGTTGGAAAGAAGATCCTCTTATAACACCTTCCCCCAGAATCTCAGAAGAAGTGGAAAAATAAGCTATTAAAATGTTTTATATGTTCAAGGTCTTTTGTTAAACTTTTGTTTCTAAAAACACCTGGGGAATGTGAAACTGGCATCTTTGTTCTTCTTCCGTGTACACTGCTTTTGTGCAATTATTGTGCAATCCAAAATAACTGGTGTAAATTCATCTTTGAGAAAATCTCCCATCACTATCTTTA
Organism: Perdix hodgsoniae; assembly: GCA_035772895.1. Lineage (NCBI taxonomy): Eukaryota > Metazoa > Chordata > Aves > Galliformes > Phasianidae > Perdix > Perdix hodgsoniae. Next base: position 4,865,493 of record JAPSGF010000038.1, on the reverse strand, counting down.
TCCAAAATTTCATCTTTTGCTTAGCCCTGTCTCTCATTCTGTTTATGAAACAGTTATTATATCCTGAATTATATTCAATTTCAACATGCAACTCCACACACTGCTATTTCTTATTTAAGGAAAGATATTTCTGACTTACAACTGAGGTTTACAAAAGGCCACACCTATCTGCCTGCAACACTGCACTAAATTCACTTCCCCCAGCTCTCACTGCAATGTACTCTTCGTACGTTTTCTCCCTTCTGCCAGCCATAGCAGTAAGAAGTGTTGCAATCCTCCAATCACTGCGTGCCATATTCCATTTGGACAAAGACTTGCAAGGATGTCCTTCAAAGTTCACTAGAACAGGTCTTTAAAATAGCTGGGTACTAGGAACAGCTTCTTTCCAGGAATCAAAAATAAAGCCAGTGGAGCCCTGGAAACTTCCTGCTGTCTATATGAGAAGATGGAGTACATTCACCACCTAGAAAACTGGATTTGCAAGTTTTGTTGTTACTTCTGAACCAATACCATCCTCTCACAAAGTATTACCTATGATACATTGAAAGATTTTGATTAAATTTGAGGAGGAAAAGTTCATTTCTAAGGTGATCTTACAAGCACCCAATAGGCCTATTTACTTTCAGCAGACTAATGAGCCTTAGAAGCAAACTGCAATTTCTTACCCCCTTTAAATTAAATCCAGACAAAATCTACAATGTGAAAAGGGGAGATTTTACCATTATCTTCTGCAATGTGTTTATCATCTTTAGCATGATCCTCGTGCTCTGTGAGTTCTCGTGAGGCGCAAACTTGTTTCAAGCCCAGGAAGAGGAGGAGGATTGAAGGGACAATCTGAGCAGCCACAGCATCCACTGCAGGTGGTCGGTTCTGTAACTCCATTAGGATGCTCAGTCCTATTATACACATTTTTCTGTCATGGAGCCTAAAACAACACACAAACATTAAACATAAAAACAGAATTTCACTGCAAGGAGTATTGAAGTGCTGGCACTTAACATGGTGGAAGACAGAAAGTCTTCAAAGTCTATGTTCAAAGCTCCCACACATGTGATTTCTTTTGTTCTGAATGCAAGTTTCCCACTGGAAAGCATTTGTTGAATAGCAATTAAAATGCCTGTCAAGCAATGTCCAAAATCCTGGAAGAACAGTTTACTGGTGATAGGTGGACAGTTGGATTGGATGATTTTACAGGTCTTTTCCAACCTTGGTGATTCTATGATTATCAAATGCAAAGTTTGTAATGCTAAACAAAATAGTTTAATAATTAGAGTCTGGTCCTTAATAAACCATTTGATAAAGATGATCAAATATTAAGTATAATGGAAAATTACTTTGCTTTGGCTTCAGTAGGACTACTGTAGCAAGGATTGAAATTAGCAAAAAGACTATTAGTGAAGAGTAATGACAAGCAGGACCACACTGAATTGCAGGGTGCTTTTATGGAGTGCCAAGGGCTAGCTGTATTTAAGCACTCTATAGAGAGCTTAAACTGCCTCTACTGATAGTCTTTGGCCCTCTTTACCGGGAAGCACCAATAACACTCAACTTTTCTCTAACATTATGGTGTTTTCCTATTAAGGGACTGAAAGTTTTGAATGCTTCCATTTGATGCAGACAGCTTCTTTTCTAACTCTCTACAGGACAAGCAGCTGCAGCAAGAAGTTTCATCTGGACCTGCAGAAAACAAAGCAGATCTCCAAAGCTGGCTGCTGTGTAGGTTCTTCTCTCACTAAACCTGTGCATCAGGTAATCCTATGCAGTCTTCTATCTGTGCAGCAGCAGGGCATTACTAGCACAGGGTTACGGGGTGAAAAACAAAGCTATTTTCTTTTAGCATTTCTGAATACTTCAGTCCGTCCTTCAGAACCTCAGTAGATACTCCTGTTACAGATTGGTTGTACTTCGGAATAAAGAGGATACAAGTTGCAACAGAAGAAACTAACAGAATGAGCACCAGAGACTGCAACGGGACAACAGCCAGTTCAATCCACCACTTCAAAAATTAATACAGAAATATAATTTTTAAAATAATTACAACTTCCATTACCAAAGGTCCCATACAATGTGCTACTAAACCATAATATTCTTCAAGTAATACAAGTGATCTTGTATTATAACAATAATCTATAACAGCTTTCTATACTCCACACGTGCTTAAACAAGGCTGTGGATCTGGAAGGATTTCATTATACCTCCTACTTTGCTAGTCCTGGTAAGGCTTAACAAAATCATCCCATTCTCAGAGCAGCTGATGATAATGATAAATTATATACAACAACGAATAACATCACAATCCTTCCAAGGAAAATGAAACCTACTAGCATATGAAATGACACAATGTCTCGTTGGGTTTGGCTGCTACATGTTGAAAAATGCACCAAAATGCAAGTGGGCGAAGACTGCCCCGTCATCACTGCAAGCTGCAGTAGCTCCTTTCCAAAAGGAACTGAGAACAGAAGGCATCCAAAACAACCAAGGAAACCAAGTCAGGGGAATAGTCTGCCTTCACCTTTCTTACATGAAAAAACTGAAGCTCCTTAGTTCCTCCCAGTTTATCTGTCACAAAAACAAACTCCTCACCCCCTGCTCACATACAAATGTCATGAAGACTAAAACTCTATCTAAAGATGTTGCCACCTATGAATGAGGTACAGCCTTCTGGGGAAGAGCTGTTCTTGCTGCAAGTACAAAAGGAAAGAACTTTCTCTACACACTCTCTCTGCCAGCACCTTCACGCAAGTTTGATCTAAGCTCTGTAATGCACGTGAACGACTTCTAAACTGCATCCCCTGACATGGGGAAGCAATAAGACTTCTTTTGTGTGTGCGTGCAACAGAGTTGTTAACGACACATGGAATTACCTTTTAGAAAACATTTGAGAAAGCTACTGTTATATAATGCGAATTGCAAAACACAACAGGAAAAAGAATTTTAAAATTACAGTAAATTGTGGCTTAGCTTCATATTAAATTACCTCTTCTGGACAGCTAATGTAGTGGAAGACTCACACACTGCTATTTAAAAGGGAATCATTATTAGGAAGTAGCCCAAATAGTCAGAAAGTGCACTAGATTTGTCATGCTCCATTTTCAAGCATCTAATCAGAGAAGTTGTAAGAATGAGCACGTGCCTTTAGAATGAGACTGTTATTAGTAGGCTCAGCAGGACACCCAGGCACTGAGCCACCTTAGCGAACCTAAGCCAAAAGGAGACTCGTTTCATCCACGTGTCAGCACAGAGAAACAGCAGGACAATTCTGAAGTTCAGCACTCCAATGTCACAGCTGTACCAAACATCAACAAGACCTGAACAAACGAAGCAGAATTTTATGTCATTTACATAATTCTGTATTGGCAAAGAATGGTTTCAGTATCCTTTTGTCTGCACAAAGCCATCTGGATACGATTCTCCTTACTTTGTCTGAGATGTGCACTCACTGACTCAGTAGTCCTCCCCAGCAATGGTGCACTCTGCTGCCTCACAGACACAGCAAGCCTGGCCTGCTAAAAATATGTCCTTGGAGTCACATATGGCAGTGCAATGCACAACTCCTGAGCAGGTCTGGTTTTAACATACTCTGTGGGCTTTCTTTTGTAGCTAATACACTTCCTCCAATACAAGATAAAAAAAAAAAAAGATCTTTTGTAGTTTAAACTGTATAGAAGGTGTTTCAGAGGGAAATCACTAAACCTTTCCCTTACTGGCTTGTTGTGCTCCTTTTATGTGAGGATCAACTTGCTTTCCATTACATTAATCTGTTTCCTGGACAAACTGCAAGTAATTAGCCAGTTGCAACGTCAGAATCATCTTTCTTTGACCTATAGAAGATTAGGATGTTTTACACTAGGATCTCTAATGATTTTAACTCCTGTCAAATAAATCCTCCTAGTCTACTAACTAACTAAACAGATAGAGAGATAAATAAAAATATCTATTTTAAAAAAGTTACATTTTCCCTTCACCCCAGTTGCCACAGAAGAATTTTTAGTGTAAGAATAAGCATAAGAAATGCAGAAATCTCACCCAAATTTCAGGTTGTCAGGGAAAAGGTGTAAAGCAGCAAGGAACACATTTCGACAAATGTTTTTTCAGTCCCTCGCCCTTCATCAATTTGAAGTACTCACAGAAAACATATTCAGATACAAATAAACACAGCATACTAGGGTATGTGGGCACACACTCACAGATGTGTAATATCCACAATGACATACAGATTTATGCAGTCTTGCAGTGAGTTCTGAGATCTCCTTGCCTTGATTATTTTTAACATTTCAAATTTCTAAACAGTTTTAAATAGTTTCCATATTTTTAATAACATGGGAGAACAGTTACTTATCATACCCCAACTGCTTTCCCCCACAGCAAGATGTATTATTCCCATGGATTCCACTCCAGGAGTTCACAAGTACTGCTGAAGAAATCCTGCATACTTTGGCAAACACCCCTGGCTCCAGCATGAGAACATACATACACACACATCCCCAACTGCCTTTCAGACCCCTGGGCAGAGCAGGATCTATGGGCACTACGAACTTAGAGGAGCAGAAGGGCAAAGGAACACGAGAGTCATGTGGTGTGAGTATCACAAAGAGACACTGTTACCAACCAGTAAATCACAGACTGTCTGCAGGGCTGATGAAGAAATAGCAGTGAGGTTCACATCTGGAGGTGGATCTACACCGTTCTTCTCCTGTTTCTCCACAATCTGTGATCACAGAAACTGACTTGAATTTAAGCCTAAAACTGCTTCTTGCTGGAAAGCAACCAACTCTAAACTGAAACAACACTGAATGACAGCTGGAAGGAAGAACTGCACAAGAGAGGGTGTCTTCACCAATGAAAATAAGGCCCAACGAAGGGTAGCACGGAAGCAGGATTTATTTGCAACTACCTATCCCTGTTCAGTTAAGCCTCTTCAGATGATGACCCTTATAACCCTTATTAAAATCAAATGGTCTTCTGGAAGCAGTCCTGTCCTTCTGGGAGAAAGGGAGGAGTCACTTGTATCACATCACAGTGCCTGACAAGCAGTACTATAGCAAAAGCCCTATGCCTGGAAGCCACCCACTGAGGAGGCAGCGATTTTTAGATTTAAGCGATATTACAGATATTTATTTCTCTGCTGGTAGCAATGCATCAAAAAGATACATTTTGATCTTCAGCTGCCATTCAAGTTCATAGTCTGAGCAGAATCTAGCATGATAATCTCTTGTGTTTCATTTTATAGGCTTTGTCAACTTTTGTCTCAGCTCTGAAAAAGAATTTAGTTGAACAGTAGTTGCAGAAGCTAATGCTTTTTGAAAAGCAACACAAAAGAACTGAAAGTTAAGCTGTAGCATACATAAGTACTTGAAGTTGGAAAGTATTCAGCTCAACAGTATTTTTCTCCTCTGGATCTCACAGGCTTCTCACTGGATGAACTGTTTAAGGCTATAAATCCCTTTCATTTTTATTTCTTTTAAAATGGAATGACAAGTTTACCACCTATAGGGAATATCTGCTTTCATACTGCCTCTGTGTGCTTTCAGCATTTGGTACAAAACAAGAAAAAATGACAACATAAGGAGCTGAATATCAAGGAATTTTCTTCAGCCATAAAAAATGGGTACATGGAAAACCTGATACTAAAAGTCTCGTACTTTTCTAAAGTCAGCAGCCTCAGAAGTAATATAAAAATTAATGGTAATATTATCAAAAGATGCAGGAGAGATAGACTTATAGATGTCATTTTTCAGCCAGTGGTGCTCCAAAAGAAATGAAGGACTGGGTACTTTATGTCTACTTTGTCATCAACACAAGTAACCCCTCTAAATGTCTAAACGACAATGTGTGTATTTATGTTAACACAGAGGATGTGCTGTAGACACATTTACCTGTTTTGCACTTAAACATGGAGGGGAAGAGGAACAGACCTTCAAAGATCATCCAGTCCAACTGCTCAACCACTTCATGGCTAACCAATTGTTAAAGCATACTAAGGAGGGCACTGTCCAGTGTTTCTTGAACGCTGACAGGCATGAGGCATCAATCACTTCATTAAGAAGCCTGTTCCAGTGTTTCACTTTCACATTAAAGATTTTTTTTTCCTAATTTCTAGTCTGAATTTTTGTTAATACCAAGTCTGATAGTTTATACTCAAGAAACATAAAGAATCCTGCAATAGAATTTGTACTGAACTCTTGTACTGTTGCAACTCAATACAGAAAATTCAATACCCTCATATAACTCAAAAGACCAAGAAAAAATAAATATGCCTAGGACCCCTATATTAGTATCATAGTAACTACAACCTGGTGTGGATAAATGTTATTTAGAGCAGACAGGGAATGAGATCTCTTGCATCTACATGACTAAGGATGAGAAGAGAACAAGTCAGAATCAAGGACTTTTAAAATACAAACAGAGAATACTTGCCCAAGAAAACAGTCTGTGTCATTCATCCACTGGTTTATGAACTGTGCAGTGATGGGCTCAGGGTTGTGTGGAAATCTGATGTTCTCTAAGGTGTGCAAAAGTAGGTCAGGATTGTAATAGAGTGCAGCTATGGCAACCTGAAGACACATGGTACGAAGCTCGCTTGTTTTAACTCCTCTTGTCAACCGCTCCAGAACGGCCTCCACAAAGAGTGGAATGCACTGGGAATATAAAGAAATAGGGAAAAAAGATCAGGTATTACACATATTGCCAGATTATAAAAAAGTTTTAAACACATTTATCTGAACTGACGTCCAGGGCTAACTGAAGTCCAGGTATATCCTAAGAATGCGTCAGATTCGTTTCCTAATACAAAAGCATTTTAAGCCTCTGATTATATGCTTACAGATCTTCTCAAAAACAACCATTCTATGAGTTAAAAATTGCCAATGCTATTTTCGGCACAGAGGAGAATATCTGGAGTCATTTGGCAGAATTTTAGTGTGAATAAAAGGATATGAAAAGAAATTGAGGACAGAGATATCCAACAATTTAAAAATTAGCAGGCGTTAGAAACTGAAATGACCTAAATCTGCAAGAAAAAAAAAGTGCTTCCTAAAAAATGCAATGTGATGTTAGATTTCTTACAAAAGTTTGAAACAAGTGAGGGTTGAAAAAGTGAATGTGCACGTAGCTCTACACAATGAAATAAAAATCTACATATATTTCAATATGTAGGTTTACGCTGTATGTTAGTTAAAGAAGCATTATGAATGCTTCAGTTTGTGAGTTTCAGTTCAGAGTACATCAGTTTTAATTCAGAGTTGTGGCGCTTAGTTCAGTCTTCCACCACACTTACTTCAGTGTAAATGCATACAAGTCACTTGAATCCCTTTCAGATTCCATTTAAAAATAATAAAACAAAAGAAGGCAATCGTGCACATCATACTATACCTTTACCACTCAGTTTATAATCATACTCTGGTCATGCTTAAGTATCTTCAGCACCAAAAATGCTATATACAAACTCCCATGAGCTTATTTACACTTTTCTGTACTTCTCCCCATTCCTACGTATTACATCTCCCTAAAATTCTCTGATTCCAATTGCTTTTCACAGGAATTATACACATAGCACTGGAAATTTGCAAAAGAGAGAATCTGTTAAACATGCATCACCTGGTCAATACCCCGTCCTTTGCACTGAAGAACAATTACTTCTAGGAGCTTGGCTGCATGGCACTCTGCATCTTCTCCTGCATCTCCTGTCAATACCTAGCAATCAAAATGGCAATTTAGTTTATCGGTATTAATCACTGTCAACTAGGAATGCCAGTGCTTTCGTACATGCATAAATCAAACCTCTAAGTGGCATATATGTTCATGCTGTATTTTACAACAAATTAAGAATGACAAATCTCATCTCTACAGGACATAAATGAGGATAGGTGGCTAATGGCTAAAATTCAAAAGAAACATGTTAGTAATATTTATATGTCCTTTATTGCTTTTTCCTTTTCTAAGGAAATATTATTTATAAGAATCACTGATCTTCACCATGCTCTATTTCTTTGTGACTTCAGTTCTAATAGACAGCAGCAGATAAACAGCCTGGCAAAGTGAGGACTTATCTCTAGGCTAATTTCATACTAAAAACAAGATGAGTATAATCTCTCTCTGCACATGTGTATATGCATGAAACTTTTTTTTCCCCAGTACGTTTAAACCCTATGGACAGTGCCAATCAAAACTGACAGGGCAGCAGAATTCTCAATCACGTTAAATCCCCATGAATCTCTTAAAAATAAACAAGTGGATAGATGCTTATAAGCACCCATCTATGCTTCTAAGACTTCATAATGTCCCAAATGAGAAAAAATCTGCAGTGTGATCTCATACTATATTACACAGAACAGAAAGAGCATAAAAGGGAAAAAAGAAAATGTATAAACAACTTCAAATGAGTTTATAGAAGAACCCAATCACAAGATACACAACCAAAGGAAATCAGACTTCATTAATTCCTCTGCTTACCAAAAGAGCTGTTCATAGAAGAGTGCCAACACAAACAACAGCACAGCAACTTTCTCCCACACATTTTTGTGCACATTGGTTGTTTTTTGGTATTGTTTTTTTGAAGTGTTTCACTGAGAAGTTTGAAGCTGCTATGGCTACTCGGAACTGAGACGAGATCAAACTTCATTTCACTCTGAAATGACTGGCCACTGCCTGGCATGTTCAGATAACTTTTAATCTGATAATCAAGTACCAGTGATTAGCACAACAGTAAGAATCAGAAGCCTTACCTTTTTACACATAGTGTAAATGATTTCTAAATGCTTTGGATTAGACAGTAAAGTATCAGTGTCAATGGTCACATAATTATGCAAGAGAGGCATCATATCTGCAGAGCAGGGAGAGCAAAAAAAAAAAGAAATTACAGACTAATCAATAAAACTGATAACCAATGAGGCTGCAATCCTATAATGGGATTCATTAATCCAGATTCCTGGACATGGTTGGAAATTCAAATATTGCTAAAGTCTACTCTAGCAGAATTCTTTGTAAAGTGCACAATGCAGAAGGCATTCTCAGGAGAAGAAATAGAATAGAACTACATTTTAATTTATGAATTTGTAGTTTCCCTTTAACTATATTTCAGCTTTCTTTTATAACCGATCATACTGACAGATTTGAACACACTTCTCAAGCTAGATATGCTCCTGTTACACTCCTACAGTACACAGATGGTCAGGGCACAACTCAAGCACCCGATCACTTTACACCAAAATACTACGTGGAAGCAAACTTTGTAAGGCAGGTTCTGGAGATGAATTCCCCAACGGTTGAAACATCAACAGAATGGAAGTGGAAATACCTGCAAAGTATTCAAAGCAATCCTGCTGGAAAACCTCATAGAGAACACCTAAAAGCTGCCACATTTGAGGTGAAATCATCTGGCACGTCAAGCTGTATGCCAAGGAAAGAATTTCTTCATAAAACTCTGGAAAGGAGAAACATTTTATAAACAACGACCTGTAAAAAAAAGAGTCTCTCTTGCAAGTATCTCAAAACCCAAAGCGCCACATAACTATTGGAAGTCAGCAATTAGTAACTATGTTAATATGGAAAAAAATAATATAAATTGAGGAAGACTCTTTTAGACAAGCATTATATTGGCTGTAGCTACAACAATAAGCATTGCTTCTCATTATAAATACACACTGGGAAATTGTATTAGCAACACATCAAAGACATTGCTTTGACTTACTGCAAAATATTTTTACTTTCTTCATCCACTTTTTTTTGTTTTTTCCCCCTCATCTAATAGCACTTGTAGACTTTGTCCTTTAACATAGTTAGCTAGGAATTATAATGAGAACTGCATCTTTCGGTTTGGTGTGTTAAAGAAGCAAATAAACAAAGATGACGTTCTGTCCAGGATGACAGTACTGTTTGTAATAATTAAAGAGTTTTTCCATGTAAAAACCTATCATCTCTTTTCAAAAAATTAGCTCCAAAAAATACCTATAACGTGCTTCTGCAAAACAAGGCCGATGATCTGCAAACAAATGCTCTCCAGCTGTTGAGTTATCTGAAATTAAAAAAAAAAAGGATTTTATTTAAAAATCTAGAAAGATAAAAATTTAATAATGATCACATGATTATGAAGTAAAGTCTCACAGGTGTGAGTACTCAATTTTTCAATAAGCAGTATTACTTTAAAGCTTGTCGTGGCATTTTTCTTTATTGTAAGAATTTTAATTTAAAGGTTATTCTGCAGATCCTGTTAAAAACTGTGCCTGTTGTCCTTTTCTGGATATAATGTAAAGAGCCAAACACTGTACTCAGACTGAGGTAATAAGGCCTCAGTCCAAATTCTTTCTTAGAAGAAGAATGAGTTGAAAAAAAGAAAGGAAATGATGTTTTTGCTTAAGATCTGTGGGGAGCTTCCCAGAAGACCAGGCTTGACAAAAGCGAAGCATGTAGAATTTGGGAGAATAAAACTGCACTGAAGCCAGACAAAAAGTATTATGTAGCTCTCTGCTGGAGTGGGCAGTTTTAAACTGAGATGATAACTTATTCAGCCTTCTCGTGTTGGAGAGAGAGAGACTACTTTTATGAATGAAATCAAATTAGGAGAATGATATGGACACACTGCAAGCCTAAGTAAAATCTCCAGTATAGGCATCTCGTGGTATTGCCACTAGTCATTCATTAAACATGAAATCTTGCAGGAGGTCAGGCTTCCTGCATTTCCTTCCAGCAAAGGGCTTAAGCATGTGATCACAGATTCATCCACATACCTTCAGGCAACTGATTCAGACACATGGCTTAGAGCTGATCATCCTCTAAGCTCTCTGCATAGTTAATGATAAAAGGGAAAGGAATTTCTAAGGCATTTTCAGCCTCATTTATCACTTGCATATAATTTATATTGCTTCTAAAATAATTTAAGATCCTGAGGACAGCACTCTACACAGTATTTTAGTTTGCTCTTCATACAGCAGAAAAACAAGCTGCTAAGCTGATACCATAAATACTCCAACCCCAAAGGTTTTCCTAGGCTAAAACCTGAAGATCTGTTACAGATTACCTCTCTTGATGTTCAGTTTAGCTACCAGATTTCATTCTGGCTTTCAAAAGATGCAAGGGGTTCTTGTAAAGGAATGAAAGATGTGTTCAAATCCAAAGGAACACGATGGTCACACAAAAAATATGAATGGATTTTTAAAATTATAAGATTCATAGTCAGATTTCACATTGGCAATAAAACTTTCTCATTGTAAATCGAAAGAAACAGAACAAACTAGGACAAAGCACTTTTGTGCTTTTTGCCTGTTGGGCTCAGATACTGACAGACTTTGTCTCTCTTGCCAGTCACTGAAGTCCTTCCTACCTTGGCCAGCTACAAGCAGAAACAATCCCTTTTTTCTCTGAATATGTGAAATGTAAACTTGTGCCACCAAAAAAACCAATTCCTAGAAATTCTATCCAAGAAACTGCTAGGTGAATAACAAAACGAGACACCATTAGCAAAAAGTTAACCATATGCAAAATATTACATCCTAATGACCATTTAACTCTATAATAACTATCCAATGAAGTATTTACCAGAATAAGGGCTGAAGAATTTATACTCAGGATATAAATTCCCTGTAAGGTTGAGAGCAAAGCTGAAATATTAAGAAAACAGAAATAACCTGGGCTATAAATTCAAATTTCTCAGAGGTCACTTGGTACCAATTCACCATCCTGCTATAGTAAACATTCATTCTTGTGCATCAAGTGATGTCACATACATGAAAGTGCTTGTTGTCATGAATGAAAGTTATGAAGGAACAGCAGATGCAGAAAAGGAAATCTCACCTCTTTGTGATCTTCCACAACTGTTAGGATAGTGTCAATAGTGTGCAAGATACCCATGGCCATAACTGTTTTGTCCTCCACTTCCTCATATTCCTCACTCTGAAGTACTTTGCCAAATATTTCAGCCTATGAAAGAAAAACAACCATTTTGACATTCAAAAGACAACTCACATTCTTCATTTTTCATGTAGAAACAAGATAGCTAAGGCAAAACCAGCAGTGCCCTATCTGTAACAGCTGTCAGTGTTGAAAAATACGCTTCTTGGTTTTGAAAAATGAATATAGAAAATGATTTTTCTTTTGAGAAGTCTGGGTATTTTAAAACATTTTAAATGTTAAATAGTCAGAACTTGACTCATTAAAACCAAGGGCAAAATTCAGCATCTCTGAAAGCCTCTGAAAAGGTTTTAAAGATGCTTTAGACTAAAATACAAACTATGGTGAGTACCATAGGTGGACTTTCACAGGGATTTTCAACAGTGTGCACTTCAAACCAAGTTATTAAGAAATTTACAAAATCAGGCAAACGCTTGTGATTGGGCAGTAACTTTAGTTGTGTCTCTTACCAGGTGTTGTGTCATGTCAACAGCGATGGTAGCTACTTCCTGACTGTACTCACAGATCATCTTCTGGATTACATTTGTAAGATCATCGTTTTCTGTCTCTCTAACAATGTGCAAGAGCTCTTGCATAACTGGTCTTACATATGGCTTCACGTATTCCTTAGCTTAAAAAAAAAAAAGTTAAAATTACATGAAATCCATTATCCTTAAACACAAATATACTCAAAACTGGTAGGTAATTAACTGCTCTCCAATGAAATAATTTTAAAAAGATGAAAAATTCACACATTCACAACCAAAACCAAAAAGCCCTACCCAAAGCACTGACACAGCACATAACCAGCAGAATAAAGGAGTAAACAGACTGCACATACTACAGCCATCTACAAAAAACATGCACTGTTTCGGAGGAATACATGCCCTTACACACAGGAAGCACTCATTCATAAATACACGCTATTTCACTTCATTAAAGAAAATGAAAGATGGATACTATTTACTTAATCAAGTGAAATACTCTGATACTCTGATTTTGATGCAGAAATCCAACATAAAAACTTGACATTAGAATTCTGGGCTGCATACAGTAGCTAATGAATAAGTGAAGCTGTCAGAACGTGATGAAATGTTCCAAAATCTATGTCTTTAAATGGTAAAAATGTTCAGATAAATCTGCACAAATCTTATCATCGTTTACAAAAATAAATAGATAAATAAATCAGTACGTACAATTGATGAATCACTGCAGCCTACCTTGCTCCTGGTGGCTTATTAACATCTGAAGAGCTATGGCAGCTTCTACCTTGACAGGCATTTCTTTATCATCAATCAGGCTCTTCTTTGCCAGCTCTACTGCATTCCTCAAGTTCAGCTCATTGTGAAAATTCAAAGCACTGAATGAATGAAGTACCCAACAGGACTGCATGAAAAAAAGCAAAGGCAAGTTAGGGACTACTTTTATCTTGACTGCGATGTTTTGTCATGCAGTAATGCATAACTGTTTTTACAGTCAGTTAGCTCTTTATTTTCCTTCCCCAAAATCGAAGAAATCCAGTGGGCACAAAATTAGCATTTACAGTTCTGGCCCTTCTGAAGAAAAATGTCAGAAAATAAACAAAAGAAAATTAACCATTTGTTTATGACTCACAGGCACTTGTGGATTTTGTTCAAGCTACACCCAAAACTCTGTGAAAATTCTACCTATTCTTCACAGCTGTCTAACAGCTGTAGTTATTGAGATATTAATGGAAAATAATCACAAAACGGTCACAGTTACTGCTCAAATTCCTCAGTTTGACTGAGAATGTAAGCAACAATGTAAGAGACTTTCCTACAATTCAATTAACTGACTGTTCAATTTCTAAGTCAAAATGTTGAAAAATTACCATACAAGATAGCTATTTGAATTTTTACAACATATTTGCTTTACTTCTTTCATTGACACTAAGAATGAAGTTAAACTCAAAGGAAAGAAACATAGCCAATGCTAAAATTGACTTAATTGGTGAACTTACTCTAGCTCTGAGGTATCCCAGGTTAGACATGAACAATGGAAATACATGATTCTGTAACATCAGCTCCATTTGATCCTTGAATACACTCTTCTGTTGGTGAAAAGAAAAATAGATTTTGGAGACCATTCATTTCATACACTCAACTTAGGTCAGAAAACCATTTTAAATATCTTGATATCTTGAAAGATACTATGATTTGTCTATGAAATACATATGAAGAGGTATGCATCTTGTAACTTGAACTGAGCAAACCTCAAGTTCAAAACCAGCTAAGTAAAAAATCTGTACATACAATAATCAACTCCGCATTACTTTTTACAATACTATACCAGCAATTTTCATTTTCTCTACAGCTCTGTTTCCAACTCATTTTTATTCTTAAAAAATAATTAGGATGAGGAACCTAGTCCTTTGAGTCTTCCTAGAACAGAGTGTATGTATAGCTTATGATAAATCGAAATTTAGTATGAAACAGATCTGAGATTCAAATGACCTGCCATTATTATAAGCATTGCAGCTAATTATTTTACACATCACAACAGCTCACATGTTTTTATGTATTCAAAAATATTGCTTTCAATATTGTCATTGATGGAAAAAGAATTCCTTTATGATAGAAATTTGTCTGGATATGGATAAGCAGTTGAAACCATTTTTCAATATTCCAAATTTGGCAACTTCCAAGATATTCACAGAATGCCAGAACCAGCAAAATGGAGACTGGGGAGTTTCCTAGCACCTACTAACCCAATATATGAGAATAATATAATAATACCAGGGACTCTGTCACCATGTGAAGGAACAAATAAGTGGCTAAGAAGAGGTGAAAGCGAATATGCAATACTAAATGTATCTTAAGTGATCATACTTCTACTTCACTAATTCATATCTCAATTTTTCCCCATGCAGATTCCCAAACCTTAAGAGAGGTAGATGAAGAACTGGGAAGAGGGAAAAAAAATCCAAAGGGAAAAGAATTTTTCCCTTTGTACACATCAGAGGTTTGCATGCACTTAAATGGAGAGTTATGCGGAGAACTGGGTAGATAAGCCAGAGTGTCTTCGAGCAACTTATGATCAATGTCTCAGTTGACACTGTCTCAGTCAGAAGCAAGTATTTTATATAGAAACAACTCATGGAAATTTTTCATGTCTAATAACAAACAAAAAATTCAGAGTAGAGAGAAGACAGCAACTTTGGGGATTACTACTCTTTTATAAAATATAACCTTAAGTTTCAAGACAGAAAATTTCAAATAGTAGCAGTATAGTGGAATAAATTTCTTTTTTCTCAGGACAAAGGTAAATGAAACTCCATTCAGTATGAAAGGCTCCTCACAACATAAAAAATATTCTATTCTTTGTTATACTCCAACATGAGCCATGGCACTTGTAATCCAATATATCTAAAAAAAATTTCCAAAAGTTACTGATGTTTCGGGATTTCGGTTTCAGATCATGTATTGGTACACTGGTTAAAAAATATATATACAGAGAGACTATGCTGGTAAACTGTTCCTTGTAACATGAACCAGACAATTATTTATGTTGGAAAATACCGCTAGGATCATTAAAGCCTACCAGCCACCTAACACTTCCAAGTCCACTATTAAACCATGTCTCTAAGTGTCACATACACGTCTTTTAAGTACCTCCCTGGGCAGCCTGTTCCAATGCCTCACCATCCTTTCTGTGAAGAAATTCTTCCTGGTATCCAACCTAAACATCCCCCGGTGGACTTGAGGCCATTTCCATGTCCTTTTGCTAGTTACCTGAGAAAAAAGACTGATCCTTATCTTGCTACAATCTCCTTTCAGGTGGCTGTAGAGAGTAAAGGGTCTCCCTCCTCAACCTCCTCTAAATGGTGCCAGTTCTTTCGGTCAGCCCTCGTAACTCTTGTTTTCCAGTCCCTCCACCTGCTTCACTGCTCTTCTTTAAACACGTTCCAGCAACTCAGTACCTTTCTTGTAGTAAGGAGAACAGAACTGAACTCAGTATTTGAGCTGCAGTCTCACCAGCACCAATTACAGACAGAATCTTTTGGGGACCTTCCTCACACTGTTGGCCCCACTATTTCTGCTGCAGACCAGGATACCATTAGCCTTCTTGGCCACCTGGGCACATGGCCATCTCACATTCAGCTAGTTGTCAACCAGCATCCCTCTTTTCTCCTGGGCAACCTTCCAGCCACTTCTCCATTGGCACTGTACTGCTGCATTGGGGTTGTTATGACGCAAGTGCAGTGCTCAGCCTCTGGCCTTGCAAAGCTTTGTATGAAGAAACCTACTGCACAGAGAGATAACTCACATAAAATAAATTTTTACATAATTTAAAAAGAAGCCTCGAGCCTCCATTCTCATTCTGAAAGTGATAACTTTTTGGCAGTTACTTTTGAGGTGGAAAGAGGATGTACTTGGACTCCGCAGCCTACAGAAACATAAGAGAAATTCTAACAGCTACTACACTGGCCAGCCATAGGGTAGGTCAAATGTGTATTCAAATGTCAAAGAAAAACTGAAATAGTGAAGATATCGTGTATAAAAAATGGAAGGATAGAAATTCTTATTTCCACTTTCCACTGATTTGGAAAACTCCCAGCTAGATAGTGAAATACATCTTAAAGTCACACATCCTAGAGTACAAAGGCTGAAAAGCTACACAAAACATTCATACAACATGCTAAGCAAACATTTTTCTGGAACCAGGAGGAGCCCACAATAGTGCAAGCTGTTGGGAGGGGTTTCTAAAGAATAATAAGCAACATTATTGATGGAATGCATGTTTGTTTTTCTTAACACCCTTCCATTTTACTAGTAAAGCATGAGAAGACCAAGGAATGGTTCAGCAGGAAACAAAGACAGCTTTGGAGAAACTTGAGAACAAAAATCAGCATATAAAATGGGAATACATAAAACCAGCAAAGAACATAAATATTTTTAAAGGAACAAACCCTCAGAATCTTATTGCACGTTGCAGTCTTTCTACTGATTCCAAAAATACAGTTGAGGGCTAGCCATACTTTAATAAGCTAATATATTTTATTGGAAAAATGGAATTGATAGTAAGAATTACAAACATAAACATATTTTACTTATTTACGCACTTACTTTCAGTAAAATATCTGCTAAGGATCCTATAACATGCAAAGCTCCATCTTTCTTCCTCGGATCAATGTTTGGTTCTGTCAGAATCTGGTAGCAATATGCCATCATTTTTGGCAATACCTGTGTATGACAAAAAGCACAGAATCTCCTTTTGTCAGTGAGGTATCTAAATCAAATTATTTTCATGGCATTAAGTTTAAAAAATGATATGACTTTTCTAAGTAGAAATCTCATTGTAATCAAAGCAATTGGGAGGTACTGTATGTACCATCTTCCCAGATTTAAAAGGTTCCTTTTCCAACTTTTCATCCAAGCTTTACAAAATTGAATTCATCTCCCTGAAATTTTGTATTAGTGACAGTGATTACAGTATTTTTGTTGTTCTGAGGCAAACCAGGAAAGGTGAAGAAAAGACAAGAGGTTCAAACAGAGTTTTTTTTCCCCCCTTAACTTCCCTTCTGGTTAGCCCACTACATATATAAAGGCATGTGTGCATGTACATGTATGTACGAACATGAATATAATCAAGAGCAGCTTTGACTAAAACCTCAGATTTATTTTAATCTGTCAATCTTGGCAATAACTTGTAAAGTCAGCTAGACTTGGAAAGGTTTCTTGGCAAAATAAATTGCTTACTGTGGTTTCCACCAACATTATGTGCTTTTCAGAAATGACGACGTTTTGACAATTTACAAATTCTGAAATTGAGAAGGTCAGAAGACACAGATTGCTTTAACAACAAAGAAATAGAAAGGTCACAGGCTACTTGACCTGATACAGACTATGTTCTTTTCTGAAAATTCATGAAGAAATCGAGCTCCATGTTTATGGCATGTGAAAATGGTTGCCAGAGAAGTCAGCAGTCTGAACAATATGCTTTGCAGGGCTAGGCTGAATAATTTTTTTTAGCATATATCACTATAAATATAAAAGGATCTATAGGAAAGTTATGCTCTCATTTAAAGATTAGTGCCATGAAATTCATTTCATTCTTCCTAATTTCTTTGTTGTCAACAGGACTTCAAATTCCATGAGCGAAAATTAACAAGGATTAGATTCACTTGTGCTGCTGCTACACGTTGAGAATCTCTAACACCCATGGCAGAGCCTGATCATAAACATGGGAAGCTATTACTACCTTTATTCCAATTTGTTTTATCGGGCATGTTAATTTCAGAGCTGTAAGAGGAAACCACTTATTTATTTATACTTACGTATTTTAATTCTCCCCAAATTGATGGCATTCAGCCAGGAATGAGTTTGGCCACATATTAGCAAGTAAATATTTTTTTGAGACGCTTCCTATAACATTTTCAAATGTAAGGGAAAATAACATTTTTAAAGAAAGCTCAAGCAAAAATTAAAAATAGTTCCATACCTCTTTTCTCTTCTTTGCTGCTGTATAAAGGAGATTCTGTGCTGCTGTTGTTGTGGATGCATAATCCTCAAATACATCTAACATTAAAGATAAATGAATAAACTCACTTTCTGATTATAACATCATAAAACACTGACAAACCAACTTAAGTTTGTTGGACACGACTGTCTTCAATTAACATCTGAAGAGTCAGACTCAAGCTCAAGTCACCCACAAGAGCATTTATTTCTTGACTTCCTAATCTACTGACCACTCATCACTCCCTTTATCAAGACTGAACTATTTACTTGTTAGTTCTTTTGAGATCATGTATTTAATGGATGAAAAATTGTTTTATATTTTGCTGGTTGTTGCTTTCTTTCTTTTTTTTTTTTTTAAATTAAAACCACTATAAGAACACCAATGCATTCCAGTGCCATCTGTATAACATATGTACATAATTTTGGCTTGATTTTATTGAAACCTCATGGGAAGCTCTTTGAATGTAAAAAAAATCCTCGGATCTGGTGTCGTTTAAATTTGCTGAAAGATGAAGCTTTTCAGCTTCTTTCATTACAAGTAAACCTCTTTTAATCGTACTAAAAATATAATTTATATATTGAAAAACAATCTGTGCTGCCAAACGTGTTCTAATCCAAACATCCCTACATAGATTGCATTAAATAAAAGGATCTAGAAAAATAACCTGAAAATGTATTTAAAATTACACATTAACTTTTCCTGAGATCTTGAAGATAAATCAAGATTCAGAAATACTACCATTCCTGTTGCAAATCTAAATACTTTTCACTAAATTTCAAGTAAGTGTACATTTATGCTTCCATCATACAGTTCAAATCTGTATTTAACTCTCAGCTACAGATAAAAATATGGCTCACTGATTACACAAAAATAAAAGAATTTAGATACCAAAAAATCAGCTATACATTTGTATCCCTGTCATCAACACTATGATGGTTAATTGTTTTCTATAACTTTCCAAGGTTAGAGGGTTGTCTGTTTGTTTTTTAAGTATTCTAGGACTTTTTACACTCTGTTTTTTCATACGCTAACCAAAATGCTATTAATTAACAATTTCCAAATGTTACATGTCTCTGTGGTGCCTAGCATACTGGAATTTTCCAGATATATTTGCTATATTTTTTAAGTACCCTTCTCTTTTTCAATGATATGACCCTTTTAACATGACTAATTACTATAAATTAGTCTAATGTGTAGTTCACAAGATTTTTTCAGTGTGACTTTTGAAAAAAAAAATAAATCTAATTGTTTTACAACTTAGTATTAACAGTTGGCAAATGATACCAAAAACAAGAACAATTTTCCATAGAGAAAGAGCAAGTCAGGCCTCTTCTGGTCAAAGTGTGAGCTGCAAGAGCTTGCAGACAGCTGTCACGTTCCCAATTCAGTATTCTAAAACTGGCATAATAAGGAAAGCAAGCCAGTCTACTAGTTGCACTGAGCACATCTGTAGTAGAAAACAATTTTTAGAGAATTAGTTTACGAGCAGTAGCCAAATGGCCAAAACTCATTCGATCTGCCTTTTAATTACAGATTGGTGAGATTTACGAAACAAATTCTCTTCTTCCTATTCTTCCAGACACTCAGAAAGACAAAGACATTATGGTTGCCACGCTATGTTTGGGACTACGGTATACAACTGTGATGAAAACCAAAAGTAAATTCCAACTACAGACTGTTACCAAATTTCATGCGGATATATTCATACGGATCTTCTTGCCACAGCTCTTCGTCCTCATCTTTGTAGCACATTAGGGAGAATATCACTTCTTCTGTTATACTCTAATATTAGAAGAGTCAAATGCGTGTAAGTTCACAGAAAATCAAATTCCAGTACAGATTCTATTTTCCTTTTGCAACAGATACAGACAGCAGTAATTATATAATATAACTTTATAATATTCACCACCACACACAAAATATACTTCAGTATCTAATCTCTAAGCAGCAGAACATTACATTCTGCTGAAAGTTCTCACAGATACAACACTTAACGTGAGAACAGGCTTCAACATTCCTCTCCATAACATTCATAGGATTAACAAACTTAAATTAACTAGCTTATAATGTGGAGAAAAGAGGCATGAAAATCACTTTCCACTTGTTCTTACATCTACTTATAAAATATATCCTTAAAACAGTTCAGTTCCTCATAGTTTATGGTATCTTTGGTGACTGTCTTTGCACTGCAATCAATTATAATTTCCAAATCTATAGTAATTTCTTCACTCTAGCAACTAATAAAAGCCAGAACTTTGTGTCAGACTTCAGCAAAATAAGGAATTAATGGAACAGAATCCTTAATCGAGTTGACAATATCTGCAATAAAAGTTAGTCATGATATTGTAAAAAAGAACTCAGTGTGGGAATGCTTTTTTTTTTTTTTAATTGGCCAATGTTGATGCTGCATGAAACATTCAAGAAACTACAGAAAACTACTTCTTTTATCATTCTGATGACATGCACTGTTTCTGACTGGGCTTTATGCACTGACCTGTATGTGTGGCTTCATTTGCTTCCACGTTACAGAGTGAATGACCCCTTGGTTCAAGTAGTTTAACGTTTGCTGAAGAACACGTGGTGCAACATAGTCCTTTTGTCTGTATTGGTCTAAGATTCTTAATAGAACCTAAAGAAATAAAGAACTGGTGTTTTTAAATGAAGATGGAAAATTAGCGTTCATACATGGACATGCAGGACACCTTTTCAGTGAATTTCAGTACAGACTGATTAGTTACAGAAGTTCTAGTGTCAGTAACCACTGCAGTGTCTTTGATCCAAAAGTTAGAAATTACTTAAACATTAAGAATCTAAACTTGCAAGCATTTAGGTACATTTACCTTTACTATTAGATCCATCATGTGATCACTTGCTATTGTAAACCAAAAACATGCATCAGAATTCATAGACTCAGTTTACCCAGGCCTCAGACAAATTTGGAACAAATACTGAAAAGGTACAACAATACTTTCAATCCAGTTGGCATCTAAATCTGTTAGAGGAGTTTGTGTTCATTTTGAACAGCCAATCCTCTAAAGAAGCCAAATGACTTTGGAAGAAGAGCGATAATAATAGAAATACTAAACTAAAAAAGGAAATTGGGTTAACATCTAAATCTGTGAATCAGGAGATGAAAAAAATCTTAACTTCAGTTGGTTGGTTGTTCTAAGTATCAGATAGTGTCACACAGCATGCTATCACAAACTCTGCAACACAATGCTTATTAGAAAGGCTTCCTCTTCTAAGAAAAACCTACATTACAAAGCCACTATTCAACATTAATAGCAAAGGAACTACTGAGTGTTAGTAAACATAAAGAACTGCCACATAGACAAGCAACAATAAAAATCAAGGACAAAGCATCACAAATGTACTGAATCGTGTTTTCAGAAGAAAAACTCTACTTAATAATTCTTTACAACACTAGAGTAAATCTTATTTTGAACATAACTCCTTCCCTTAGGGGTACTAAGTCTGATCTTATTCTTTTTTACAATACACTCCTTGAGCAAAGATTGGCAATATCTCACGGAGACTCTAACACAATGTCAGCAGTTAACTGAAAAATATGTAACAAAGGTTTAGTAATGTAATACTCGCAACAGCATTCTCACTAACTCTGCCATGAAACGTGACAAATCAGCATCTGTAAGTGAGAAGTGAAAGAAATATGCAGATCATCCAAGACCATTTATCTTTCAAGTTAAACTGCTCTTCCTTTGCTTCATATCCCGGTCTTTTAAAAGACGTAAACTTTTAAGTATTGTAAATGACCACTGTCCATGGAAGCCTCTTTCTTTACTCGGGAATTAATAGTTGCAAAGAAACTACAGTTTATATTTGACTGTTTCTCCTTCCTTTTTATTTGATACTTAGCAGTCTCCCCACAACCATCCTTTAGTTCTTATCATTCACATGTTTACACAGAACTGATACACCAGTGGATAAATTGTTTTGTTTTGTCAAACCGGATGGAGAAAAGTAATTGTTTTTGCAGACAATTGTGTTACTTTGAAATAGTCTGAATGTGACTTAATTATTAGGCGTGGTCAATGTGGGTTCATGAATCCTGCCTAAGTAATTTGATCTTCTATAATAAGGCCCTCAGCTTGGTGGATAAAAGGAAGACAGTACATTTAATCTTTCTGGATTTCAGTACAGCCTCTGATACCATCCCTCACATCATCCTTATGGATAAATTGTCTAATTGCGAGATAAACAGCTTCACACTACACCGGGTGATGAACTGGCTCAAAAGCAGAGCTCAAAGAGTTGTACTTAATGGTCACCAGCAATGTTCTCCAGGGCATAAGTCTAGGACCAGTCCTGTTTAAAACTTTTATCAATGATTATGATACAGGAGTGGAAACATACTCAGAAAGTTTGCTAAGAAGCCTGTTAGTGTTCAAAAAACCTTTGGATAATGCCCTCAGTAACATCTCTAACTTCTGATTGGCCCCATAGCTGTCAGGCAGTTGGACTAGGTCTCTGTAGGCACCCTCCAACTTAACTTTCTCTTCTACTCCATTCTAATGAAGTGACAACAGCCTGGCACCCTGAATAAGATGCTGGAAGTCTGAACCCTGAGGAGCCTGCTGATGCCCCTTGAGGGATGTTTCATGGGGCAGTCTGCTGAGAAGCCATGTCCCTGCAAATACAAATTATCCAAACAGATGTTACTTGAAAATCAAGAGCCCAGAATCACCAGTAGGAGAGTAAACTGCTCTCTTCTGACTTCTCAGGAGTCTCTTTGGAACATGTAACCCAAACACCTGGATGCTCAAGAGCTTTAGTTGAGCACAAAGCCTGGGATCTACCTACCACCCCTAGTAATCCAGAATGTAGCAAGCTGAATGGGAAGAAAAAGGAGCTGGTCCAGAAACATCTGAGCTTGCAAACCACCACTCCACGGACTTCCAGGCACCCAATTACTATAGTCACTTCCTCAAACTAGGGAAATCCTGGAAGTCCATTCCCAGAGGACCACATGTAAGCTGGCACAAAAGCACAGAAAACATTTACAGGCAGTGCCTCTCTTCTGTGCCGCTTTATCAAAACTGAACCATCTCCACAATACCATGTTACACACAAAGAATGAGTATTCCCCAACAAAAATTTACTTGTCAACTGTGAACATACACTCTATTTTCACAAAATATGCTAACCAGGTATAAAATATTGCTATTCTCCACACACTTTCTAATTTGATTACATCCTCCTGACATAAAACAGGACAGAATCTAGTGTTCCTAAGCTGTCAGCAGCAAAATCATTTACTAAAGAGTGGCCTGATAACACATCCCTCTGAGAAATCATTGCTTTTTTCTGTTATTTATGCATGCTGATAACACTGATACGCAGTTCCTTTTCTCCGAGTTTTCCTGCAGTTTTTCCAAATAGCTGAACATTTGTGTGTTATACCTCAGTTAAGTATGGTACAAAGATTCCTAAAGAATTTCTCAATCACCATTGCACAGGAACTGCTGAATCACAGCCTGACCCTCTGATTGATCAACTCAGATAAGCAATGAGTCAGCCCTGGGAGCACAGGTGAAGGCAATTCACCTTAAGTCAGCTTAAGAGCTGACTAGCATTAGGAATAGGTTTCTTGTTTTCCAGCAAGCCTAGTACAAGGGTAAGCACTCTATCTATTCTCTTTTTTGGTATAATAATCCATTTAGCTGACTTCTCTTGTTTATTTCATAGTTATAACATCTGTATGTTCATTGATTATACAACTATAATGAAAAATGAATCTGATTCCATTCAGTTTTGCTTTATGAACTTCAAGATCTGAGCACACTGTTGGAAAACAAGATCTTTATTCAGCTAAAATGGCTAAATTTAGAAACAAGTTAACTGTACTTACTTGTTGTATGCCCACAGCGTATGTTTTTAGAAAAAACTCTGAGAATTCAAAGTATTCTTTAGTTACATTTCCTGGACTTCCATACCTTTAAAACAAAGGAAGACAGGTATTTACTTACACTGCAAAGAGCCTTCTCTATCACAAAAATATGGTATTTTCTATAACAAAAATGACCCTGAGTAGCCTTCCATCCCCAACAAATCCTTTCCACAGATTGTCTACTAAGCCATTATTTCCTACATGATGCCTCACTGTTCTCTTCTTAAAACTTCACCCAGTGCAATGTTATAATCAAGTAAATATAGCTGCACTGTTGTCATAAGCTCTGTAACTTCTACCTTGTTGGATTTCTTTTCAAATCTTTCCCTGCCTTTATATTCAAGAATACAAGCAGTTGTAGATGAATGCATTAAAAAAAAAACAAAAGTACTTTTCCTTGTTAGTTTTCCTTGCTAGTTTCTTGCCAGGTTAGAGAGCCAAATCATGTCACTAAGCTCAAGCCATTGGCTATGCCACTGCACAGCAGAGGACAACTGTGAGAGTATTTCTTTGGTGACTATGAGCTGTTAAACCAACTCAACTGTCTTGTCTAACTGCACCCAAGGAACATTAAAGATCTGTAACCCTAATTTAGTTTTCAATCAGCTTGACAGTTCATTACCGTTCAAAAAGACGAGCTACAATATGTAATGCCCACTTCTTGCATTTCCACCACACCAGCTCTGGTCTGTCATCTTCATCAATTTGCAAAGTCTCCTATAAACAAACACAAGAATTCTGAATTACTTTTGTGTATTGTTGAGATAAATTACTTAAACACTCCTCACTGAGTATACTAATACCAATTCACGGCACTGACTAAAATTTTGGTTATGTTAACAGTTCAGGAACTCTATGCTATCTTAATTAGCTAATATAAATGTGTATGTGAAATACCTGTCCAATGCCCATACTCGAGTGTTCAAAATGACACCCATCAAAAAAACTGAAACTCTCGGACTTGAATAACACACAGCCATGTCTACTTTTGCTTAAAAATGCAGCAAAGCACTACTCCAAATTCATATACCCAAACCATATGTAATGCAAAAGCTGTTAAAAATAATGTTAAATCTTCAAAACCAAGGGAAAGACAGTTATTGCTGTACACGTTTAATTACTTGCTTCACTCTTCTTCTAGAGATGTGGAGGTTTGATTAAATAAAGAGAGAAACAGAGACAAACAATGGTTTTTCAATGATCTCTTGCTTCTTGAGAGAAGACGACTAAAATAATTGAAAGCTTCCAAAATATCATAGACTGAAGTTTTTCATATTATCACTATATCAGGGAATGAGAACCTGGCAGATTACGTGATTCTCCTGCATTTCTGTCAGAAAAACACTTATTCTAAAGTTAAAAACCTCAAATAAATGACATCTTAAAAAAAAAAAAAAAAACTGACAAAAAGTAAAAATGACCACACTTACAAAACCTTTACATTGACTGCTCCTCAATTGACAACATACAAGTGTAAGAGGTTTTGACAATACTAAACCTTACAGGAGGTACATTTCTGTCAATGATGGTACGGAAGATCTCCATCCACTGAGTCATAGTCTGGTTATTCACCAACTGGAGTGGCAATGCATACTGAAATTAAAAACAAAAAAAAACATCCTCATGAAACACTGATTTTTTTTTTATTATTTTTTTTTCTCTGAAGTGAGTAGGTGCTATTTCAACAATAGCTACACTTCCAGGAGGATGAGGTTCTAAGCAAACTTTAATTAGTTTATATATCAATACTGCTCCAACTCTATAATTCCTGGTACAATTTGCAGAGTAACTTCTGACCTGATTCTATTTGAGAAAAGTTCCTTGCATTGAGCACTTGTTAATTCTTTTTGCCTCCTCCTTTTAGGGAAACAAAAAGCATCTTATTAAGAGAAATGTACTTCTCATTACTACCTAGCTACTATCTAATAAATTTTACTTCTCTACAAAAGCCAAAGTAGTGACAATATTCAGGGAAGTGTTTTCAAAATAAAATAGGACCTTTTGAAATTTTTTAAAACCCTTCCATCTAATAATAAATCATTTCAGCTTTTTTTAACCTTCAGCAAGGCCTCTCGGGCTGTGCCTGATGTAGCATCTTGTTTTCTTTCTCATTATTTAGAAGAACTTCTTCACCAAACTCACCCTTGTAACAGCCAAGCACATCTCTAAAAATGCATGCACAAATAACTTCTCCCAAATCTTTAGAAGATAATGAGAGAAATGTCACCTAATGAAGTGCACTGATTGGCAATTATAATACAACATGTAACTACTGCCATTTTCAGAGGCTAAGGAGCAGATTCTAGATACTCCTTGTTTATATCAGATTATGTCTGACTTTATAAATACAGAAACAGTTCTCCAGCAAGCTTACAGACAGGATGTGCAGAAATAATTAAATTCATTAAAAATGTAACACTGGGGATTATGTGGCCAGTTTTTAGCTAGACAAATCTATAAAAATCATATCTTTATAAAGGGTATTTATTGAATATTACTTTTCCCATCCAAATCGGCATTTTTACTCAAAGACATCCATGAGTGCACTGAAGGAGATTGTTGTACTCAGCAATGTAGAAGTTCTGGTTTTTTTGTACACAGACACCAACCTGAACAAGAGCATAGAAGATTTTTAAAATCTGTTTCTGAAGAAGCACAGAGTAATGTGAATTATCAGGCAGAAGCTGGATCATTTGCTGCTGAATACGAGGCAAAAATATCTGCATTGCTGCTATCAGAGGATCTCGCTCCTCTGCTTTCTTGTATCTGCAAAGGAGACAAAAATGTTGGTCATGGATCTACATGCTAGAGACTCTCATATTTCTATTCACCAATAATTTGATTCCTGGACCTTAAAACAACTAAAATCCAGCATTCACTGATTGACTCTCCCTCCTCCAGCCCCCGTCTCATAATTCAAACAAATCATGCTAAATCTCTAACACAGAAAAATCTCTACATAGATTAAAAAAAAAAACAACAAAAAAAAAAAAACCAACAAACGTTATCTTATACAAATGTTCTTTGCTACTGAGCTAGAAGCTCACAGCAACAGGGACTTGGCTTTCTCTGTCATTCACATCAACGCCAAACCCAAGCTAGGTGGCTGAACAAATAGTAGTGAACCACCATTCTCCACTTGCATTTCTTTTGTGTGATTTATACATATGTTCCTAACACCAGACATTTTTTTCCTAAATGAGAGAGCTTGCTTCACTGCTGCTAATTTATGCTCTCCAGATTTAGACTATCAGAAGGATAGTACAGTTAACAACATGCAACAGGACTACGTGACAGGCAGTACTGTATCATAACACAAAAGTAGAAAATCATTTGTATTCGTATTTCCTGCATTTGGGGAATCTTCAAACAAAATAAGTTATAAACATTTAAGAAATTTTTAAATCAGATCAGGGTAAATCAGATCAAAATGACAAAGCTTCAAGAAAAAAAAAAAAAAAAGAAAAAACAACACGAAAGCCATACAGGTTATTTACTGCTGGAATCTCTGCATACGACTCACTGATGATATTAAGATAATGAAGCTTTCATTTATTTGCAGGAAAGAAGGCATATGTCAATTATTAAATCTCATTCTCTATCAGAATTCTATGTAAAGCTGACAGCGCTTTTATGAATGTCATTCTTGGTAATCAGATGAGAAAACAAAGTACTCTGCCCTTGTCTAGTGATGGACATCAACTCACTCATAAGTCTTCACCAGCTGATACAGACACAGGAGGCTCCCAAGCCAGCTCCCACTGTTTTGAGACTGCAAGTAGTAGCCTATCTTGTCAACGACTGCTGTCCAATGGCCAGGAAAGTCATGCTTAATGATAGCACGCAGGCACATTGTCAGCTGTGCTCTGTGGCAGGAGGGAAAGAGAAACACAGTAGGAGATAAGTTATTAAAGCACAGTGTTTAATATTAAAGCACAGATCCCAAATCTTGGCTTAGTGGCTACAACGTAAATATTGCACCCTAAGTGTTAAAGTGCTATACTTGTGTTGATAACTCTGAAAGATATGGGAGATGACAGAAGAAAACAAAGAAACAAAAAAAAAAGTCCCAGAGGATTAACTTTAAGGAAGGAACTAATTTCAGAATATTTTAACCACTTTTCTCTGTTCCTCCTCACTCTCCACAATCACCGTGAAATACCTGAAAACAATTAATTGCACAAAATTAACTAGCTTTGCTTTTTGAAAATGAATGGTTATACTTCTACATACTTACAAGGCTGAAATCAGCCACGAGAGCACGAATTTGTATGTTTTTAATTAAACAAAAGTGATTTGTATTATAATCCAAGCCAGAGGTTCCTCATCAAATTATGATTTTCCTGGGAACTTCCAGAACAGCACTTCACAACTTCTGAAGCATATGGCAGAGTGAGTGAGGTAAAATGTTGTATTGCTCTTCTCCTTCCATATACTCTTTGAAGCCACTCTGTGGCAAGACAGAGCTGTTAACTGCCTAAAGTGAGGTACTGTGACTACACAGTTTTAGAGGCACTACATAAGAAACTGTACATGCTCTTGGCTCTGCTAAGGAATAAAAGTCTGTAGTAAATAGTTTCTTCTATATTTATCTTTCCTTGCAGTCTAATAGATACAGAGCCACAAACTCCAAGTAATTCAACCAGAGGCTCTCAAGCCTCTCAAATTTTGAGCTTTGTACAAACTTGTCTTCCTCCTCAAGCCTTTGGAGTTTGTCCCTGTTGTTCACTTGATTTGTTCTCCTCCCTTGTTCTCACAAGCAAACAGTGAAAAATACTGATACACACAGCATCAGACTAGTCCCAGTAATGTTTCTTTGCTATTTCTATTCTCTGACAAATCTAGAAGTTCTTAGTATTTAGAAACACTGTATTCCAGGTGAATTTTCTAGTGGTCAGTTTCAACTGTTCTTTTAGGTATAGATGGTCATTGTAATCTCAGAGTATTTGGAATCCCACATTATGAAAAAACGCCTGAACCAGTTTGCAAAAAACTTCTCATACTTCCATTATTTTGTGTTCTTTAGTATAAACTCAGCATTAGTAATTATGACAAGATGACACAGTAAGCAACGTGCCCTTACTGCACTATTACAGACACAACACAAGCTTCCTTACTCTATAGGACATCCTTGACAAGGGGTTCTTTTAATGGGGGTTCTAAAAATTAAAGTCAGAGGCTTTGGAAAGCTGAACAGCAAACAGTGTCTTAGTGCAGGACCATTTATACCCTACACAATTCCTGCCAGATGTTTGTCTAATGTACTCATAAAAATCTCCAGTGACAGCAATACTGTAGCATCCTAACGAATTCATCTATTTCATCATGTTTCTTAATCAAAGTGTTCTCCCTAATCCTAGTTTTAATCTATAGTCCATCACTCCTCTTCCTGATACGACTACTGACAAAGAATACATCTTTGGGAACGGAGTCCGTGGAGAGGAAGAGCAAAAGTCAGGAAGATGTTCATCTGTTTTTCAAAAATGCACATCACAGCCTGACCCCTTCTTATCAGCACCACTCTAATTAACATCACGAACAATCACGTATTGCAGCAAATCTGTGACCCTTAACTATGCTTCCAGTAAAAACAGAACAGCGTTTTCTTAATTCTTTTAACATCTCAAAATCAAGAATGTCAATATACATTTAAATGCTAGGATTGCATTAAAAAAATATGGGAAAGCAACTGAGGTAAGAGCTACTAGAAAAACAAATGGATTTTGAGCTGTAATTTTTGAATGGGTAATTCTGTGTTATTGTCTGTCCTGAATCAGCTGTGCTGACAGGCTGCCATTACAAGACACTTCCAACTACACCATAAGGGAATAAATCACAGTGCACTTAGCCAAGTTAACACATTTCTGAAAAAAGCAAATGAAGACACTAAAATTGATTATTATTACTATATTTTCCAAAGAAGCACTGACTTCACTTCCCAAGAGATTGAGATTTTCTCATCTGGACGGGTAGGTCTGAAAAGCTGAGCAATAAAAACAGCCCCTACAAAACTTAAGAATACCTCACTAAGTCAGGAGAGCGAATTATTCCTTCTACAATGTTATCACGAATCTGCTGGCGATCGTTTTCATGAATGTTGAAAGGAAATACTGCTTCTCCAGGAGGTGGTTCACGGTCTGGCCAGTACTGCGTCACCATGTTCTTCAGGTAGATGGCAGCTACGTATAAGAGATGTGGAAATAACAGTTTAGATTTAATTCTAAAGCATCTCTACGTTACTGTGCTCAATGGGTAGTACAGTTGAAAAGCAGAACAAAGAACAGAAGAGACAACTGAAAACCTCTGCACGGGTTTGTAACAATTGTAAGAACTAAGAACAGTTGAGAACGTTTTTCCTCACATCTAAAATAACTCATCAGGCTCAGTAAGTGAAACTTTGGAAAGCTCATGTAAACAAATCATTGTACACACAGAGAGGATGCTCTGCTTGGGGAAATGCCCAGTATGAAACTGGCACGTGGCCTACCTTCTATTCAGATAGAAATGTTTGTTGTGAATTCTCTAAGCTTTATCTCACTGCTAGGATTTCCCATAATCCCTCAGAATTGTTCCTGTCTGTCTCATGTGAAAAACCATGCAAAATAAAGTTAATCTTCTATTGAAAATAAGCAGCATTTATGCCTCAGTACTGAAATGCCTGTAGGCATTCTTTAGAAAACAGGAAATATACTGTAAGACATTAAAGTAACATTCTTAATAAACTCTTATCCCTTTACGACTTTGGCTAATTATTGACTAGGGTTTTAAAGTACGAAAAAGACGTTCTTGTGCCCAACTTTTTTTGTCATGACAAATCACCAAGTATGAAAACATGCAGTTTGTAAAATGTTATGTAGGAAGAAGAGGACAAACTGTTCTTTGACTATTAAATGCCAGAATATTCACACAGAACAAACAACAACAACAACAAAAAAAAAAGGTCCATAAAGATCAGACAAAGACTTTAATTCACTTTCTCCATAGGCCTTAATGTTACACAGATTCTTGGTTGGTTACAAAAACTTAGGGAAACCTGGTGATATACAGATTTAATTTAAATGTGTTTTTTCTACTTTATACCTCCATTCTCTGAATAACAAAACAGACAAAAAAACAAAAGAAAAATTTTAAAAAATTGTATTTTTTCCCGAATGATTAGTTTATGAAAATGACCTTATGGAGTCCAGATTAACCAACAAACTTTACCACCAGATGGTTTAAAAGTGCCATTCGAAGTTGGATTGTCTTTGAAAATATACACGGCAGCATGACAAACAGTGTATGTCAGCATGCCTCAATGCACTCAGGGGATTAATAGGATCTGTACAGAGAAAAAATAAAATAAAACCAACAGTGG
Source organism: Perdix hodgsoniae (assembly GCA_035772895.1). Classification (NCBI taxonomy): domain Eukaryota; kingdom Metazoa; phylum Chordata; class Aves; order Galliformes; family Phasianidae; genus Perdix; species Perdix hodgsoniae. Next base: position 4,833,862 of record JAPSGF010000038.1, on the reverse strand, counting down.
TTCAATGGGAAATGCTGCTCCATAGGATAGAAAGAGAGCTGTGTATGAAACAGCACTCATCAATTTCTTGAAAAAGTTGAATATTTTGTCAATCTGTAAAAAATTCTGCGTAACGGTAGTCAAAATAGGTTGTGAGGATTTAGAATCTGTTCTTACACAAATGTACACCCTGCAGTCAGCTGCATTGCTGTACCTGATAGCACACACACACTCACACACACACACACACACACACACACACACACACACACACACACAC